>WNYA01002361.1:0-43114 GCA_019512145.1 Engystomops pustulosus
CCATTTAGGGTATGTCGCCATGCCACTCTCTAGCCTGCCGCTGCCTCTGCATGCCGTCTTCTATATTGTCAGGGTCAATTATTGGATGTTTTAGATGCTATCTAGCCTCATTCGGTCACTCTGTCATCGCCATGCTGTTGCCCATAATTTTGTCATAATGGTGCGATTAAGCAGCCTCAGAGGCCTCCATGCATGCTGCCCCTGCTGTTTCCTGTCCATTTCCGTGGTGTTTCCATCATTTTCTGAGGTTTCCAGGTGTTTGGCCAAACTTCACTGTGCAGAGCCTTGGTCCCCTTGAAAAATGGAAAAGTTCGTCTCGAATAACGAGCAGCCGAGCATTTTAGTGCTCGCTCATCTCTAGTCATGAACCTTCTAGTAAATTCTAACACTGGGTCATTAGGTAATCAACAGCTGTAGATCCTGCCTGAACAGGCAATGGTTAATTGCATGTGAGTTATCGACCAATTTTGTTTCTACAATGTACACTGGAGTGTGATTTGAGAGGTAGCCACCACCTGACCAGGATAATAAAACCCCTAGACAGGGAGGGGCTAGAGGTCAGTCAGTTCCAGTCTGAGGGCTACAGGTCTTAGTTTGATTCCAGCCTACAGAGACAGAGTGAAGAGAGAGACAATGTCAGTACACCATCAGTACTGACACTTAGCTAATCCCAGGACCACAGTCAGGAGACTCCAATCCAGAGCTGCAGCTTCCACAGTTTGGACACAGCTCTATCCCAGCCTGCATCTACTACCAGCTTTTTTCAACCGTATAAATTATGATACTGTGATGTTAGTTATGTTTTACATAACGATAGGACAATGGTCTCCATTTATGTTGTCAGAAAAATTAATTCCAGGTAACAAAAGTTTTTAATTAGATCTAATTAAACCTTCCAATAAACAATAAAGACAAATGTTTTCTCTACATATAGACAGATATTACACAACAATACTTCATTGTCTAATGGCAGTAGAATGGCTCTTGAGTGCCAGTCCCACAGGGGAAGGAAAAGCTCATCCTCAGGCTCTGAATTTGACTGTTCCATAACAAAAATTATAGAAGTGATGTAATCCTTCCCATGATGCAATGGGCTCTTTACCTTCTTATAGAGTATTTATAGGATCCCTGTGTCCATGGGATGGGACAAGCTGGGAAGACGCCTTGTGTGGAACCCAACACCTGTCTCAGGTAAGATTAGACACTTGACTATACATATGCTCATATACAAGTCATTGTAATGTCTTCAGAAACTATGTTGCTAACGTTGGGTCAAACTCTTTTTAAAATGTTAAACCATCATGCCCTGCGTTTCCTGTGGCATCCCCCTGGAATATGAGGCGCGTCGCCTCGTTCCAGCGTCCTATTGATTTCAATGTCAGAGGGATTTTGCCAATTGAAACTCTGTTGTGGTAAACTCTGTTGTGCCCTTAGGGTTTTTGGGGTCACCATAGAAAGAATAGCAGTAGGAAAACTCGAGTCATGCAAAATCCCATGACAGCTGATATGGAAATGTCAAAGTTAACCCTTTGACGACCAGAAGCATGTAAGTGATCGGTCTGGTCCATATTAAAGGTGTATGTGGGGGGCTCATGCACTTAGCCCTATCCTGCCATCTTCACCTGTGATCGCTATTTCTTTTGACGGGTGCTGATCAGTTGCAATGACAGCAGGGAGACTGCGAGATGCTCCTGTCGCTGCAATTCGGCATGATCTATTCCAGTCTGACAGAGGCATCTGTATTGTAGTGTATTGTATAAGTGATTAGGGCACAAATACTTTAGGGCAGTGATACAAACATTTCAGAGACAGATTGTCCAAACTTCGACAAAAATCCACTTATCACAAAATGCCAGCACAGCAAAGAAAGCAGTAACTAATAGCTTCTTACTATGTCACAGTTTTCAATCGTATCAGCATCCCGAGGACAGCAATACAGTAGAAAGAAGGAGGAGAAATTCACATTATTATTGTAACATGCCTCCAGGGTACCCAAACCGGGAAGAATTGTGGGCTCAAATCATAATCCAGCTCTGTCAACCTCTTGTAGTCCCGGACAGTCAAGTATGTGTTGCTAAAAACCACACTAGGAGCTGTTACTACAACAGACGCCGCAGTGTTACACTTCTAGCATAATCAGAAACCTCCAATAACGGCAACAAACACTGCTGCACTGTACAATCGAAACGCCGGACCGCGCTGTAACCGGTCCGGCGTATTCACGAGCGGGCGGGATTAGGGGCGGACTTGTGATGATCAACCCCAAGTAGGGCTCAAACCTGGAACAAAGATTCGGTTGAGGTACTCGAACCTGAATACATAAGTAATGACCGTGATTGGTTCTGGTATTTAAATGGCTGCGGTGCAGGTCTTAACCCTATAGATGCTGGCAAAGCCGCGGGAATATAGACAGTCTTGCACTGCCGGACACTCTCTGCTTCTGTTTGCTGCCCAAGTCTCTTCCCATTCCCACCCAGGCAGAAAAGTCATCTTTAAAAGGTTAACAACTGCAACCGGTGCCAGCAAGGTGTGAAAAGCTGATTGCTGGGCTACACAACTCCATTTCTGGATTTTTTTTCCAGCTTCCCAGTACGTGGCACAGGATATTAAAATAAGCCGAAAACAAAATCTAAAAGACATTAGTCACAGAATGGAGCTTAATTAGTTTTGATTTTATGATTCGCTAAATTTTATGGCCTCTGGGGCAGCGTAACGGCATGACGTAGCACGTAGCACGTCACGCGGCACGGCCGCCCTCCACACCTCCCGCACCCCACGCTGACCTGGCCCTTGGATCCGTTCCGTGAGGAGAAGCGGGAGCTGGACCACAACCCGGCTTGCTCCGTGGTGGTGGTGTCACTGCCAGACACACCGATCCATGCTGATCCCCTATGTGGAGGAAGGAGGAGATCGGCGGTTGTGGCGCATTTCTGGCGCATTTTTGGCGCACGGCCGCCGAGGCGACTGGGCGCCTGCAGGATACGGAGCGCTGAGCTGGAGGGATTGAGAAGACGAGCGGGGAGCAGATGAAGACCGGAGCCGGACGCGCGCTGACCCGGAGGAAGGCGTTTCGATCTCCCTGCTGAGGCGGAGTGGCTGAAGGGCTTTCCAGAGTGTCGGCGTGACTGGAGACAGAGTGGGCAAGATTCCTCTCGATTTTGGTCCCTATTGGCATGCTTGAGACATCTGCATTTAGAAACACCTCGTGAGACGGGCGAGATGCCCTACGTCTTGTGATTTTGGCCATGCGCTGCAGATCGTCTGGATGGGTGAGATGTATCTGGCCTTAATTTTTTTTTTTCTTTCAGCGGGCTATATATGGTACTAACTTCGATTTCTTTCTAACTAATTTAATATCCGCATGACATTTGCCTGCTATTTGCCTGCTATCTGCCTGCTTTTTGCCGGTTATATAATAGCTATTCACATCCGTGCATCTAACTTTTCTAACATTGCCAAGCTGCAAGCTATATATTTGTGACTTGTTAAGAAGTCTGAAGATAAGCTTATAACAGCAACGTGATATTTCGTGTTTCTGTGCTATACTAACTCTGCATATGTGCCTGCTACCTGCCTGCTATTTGCTTGATATATGATAGCCTCGCATCTAACTTTGCTAATATCTGTGACATGTCAAGAATGTTGAAGATAAGCTAATAACTATAACGTGGTATTTTGATATACTGTGCCATACTAACTCTGCTCACAGAACTTTTTAATGATTGGGGCGAACGGTCCCTGTTCATGATTATGCTTGTTATTTAGAATTGGCTTATCCGTCTTGCAAATCACGCTGTGTAGATTGTTCTTTTCTTATACTACTTGCCACTTGTCAGGGGTTTGCATCTCGGCTACCATACTAATGTTATATTGATCTATTATTAGTTGTGAAGTATATGTTGCTGCACTTTTGGGCTGTGGTAGTCGGGCCCTTGGTCTCTCGTTCTTTCTTTTTTTTTTTCTCTCCTCCCAGAGATAACACGTTCTGGTTTAGGGGACAATCCTTGCCCTATCAGAGATGCCTCCAAAAAATATCTCAAGGAAATCCCTTGGGGCAGTTTCCCCCAGGGAGAAAGAGAAAGGAGGGGTTAAAGGAGACAACTCCACAAAGTTAGATAAACTATGGAAGTCCCCCCCAGTTAAAACACGTACAGGCTCGACCTTACAGAAAAATCTTGAAAATGAAACTCAAGACCCCAAAAATAAATCACAAGGCTCAAGAGCAGCTACGTCTGCTGAGGGGGAGGTTCAGGATGAGGACGAACCAAATATGGGGGGAGAAAACATAATGTTAAAAGAGATCTTAGAATCCATAAAAACATGTAATGCAGCAATACTGGGTCTCACAGATCAGGTGGGGGCCCTGAGAGGAGACGTCTCGCTCTTGAGAGAAGAACTGAACAGGGTAAGAGATAAACAAAAAACTGCAGAAGACAAAATCACTAATATTGAGAAAGAGGTGGGCACCCTTAAAAAAATCACTTCTCGTCTTGAGACAGAGAATAAGGCCCTCAAAGGAAAAATAGCGGATATGGAGGACCGCTCAAGAAGAGCTAACTTAAGATTAATAGGGGTCCCAGAAAAAGCTGAGGGGGAGAACCCCGTAAGCTTCATTAAAGAATGGTTTTTGAAGGAAATAGGGAAGGAACATCTTTCCCAGTCTTTTGACCTTGAACGGGCACACAGAATCCCGGCAGGACCTTACATCCCCGGAAATACCCCTCGTACTCTTATCTGCAAAGTATTACTCTCGAGAGATCGGGACATGATATTGAAACGAGCACGTGATCTAAAAGATCTATCAATCCAAGGGTCTAAGGTTGCAATATACCCGGACTTCTCTAAGGACACCCTCCAGAAGAGGAAGAGTTTTCTGGAGGTTAAAAAAAGGTTGAGAGACAAGGGAATTATTTATTCTTTAATGTTCCCGGCCAAATTGAAAATTATCTTCAAAGGTCAGTCCCAGTTCTTCAGTACGCCAGAACAAGTCTCAGATTGGTTAGACCTTAAGGGACTATAAATTTGGAAATCGAGGTCATTATGAGTTGTCTCAGGCCAGCAATTGGGGGAGACGGGGGTGAGGGGGGTGGGAAAGTGGCTGAAGTAGGTAGAGTTGTACTATGGTAGAACAGGTGGGGGGAGATGGGGGGGGAGGGATGAACCGATGCTGGGGATGTTGTTTGGTCGTAGGGTTGCCCTTTCTTTACTCCTCTTGTTTAGCTGGTAGATATAAATGGGTACTAGATTTATAGTATGGAATATAAGAGGACTAAAAGATCGCTTGAAACGTTGCATTATTTTTGATTACATTGTTAAACAATTACCAGCGATTGTTATTTTACTGGAGACACATCTCGATAAGGAATCTTTAAATCTGGTGGAAAGGAGGTGGGCCAGTCAGACGTACAATTCAGTTTTTTCAACATTTTCTAGAGGAGTTTCTATCCTGGTGCATAGATCAGTAGATTTCCAACTATTGGAAGCAAGGACTGACCCCGATGGAAGATATGTATTTTTATTAGGTATTCTAGATGGCACTAAATGCGTTGTGGCAGAAGTATACATACCCCCCCCCTTCAGATATGATGTATTGATAAGCCTATTGCGTTTTATGGAGAAGGTGGGAGAATGCCCAGCTCTGGTCCTTGGTGACTTTAATGCCGTAATGTCGGAAAAGCTTGATCGTCTAGGGAAAAAAAACCCGGCAAGTATAGAGACGGGAGACACCCCATTTGCTAGGTTTTGTCAGGAAGTGGGTTGGAGAGACGTATGGAGATCCCTAAAAGGGGAGCAACCGATTTTTTCATGCTACAATCGCTCCCATAATACTTTCGCCAGGATAGATTTAGCGTTGGTTAACGATCTTGCCCTCGACCGGGTGGGGAAAATTCGGTATGATAATCGTTCCATCTCCGATCATTCCCCACTTGTTCTGGAGATGTCAGGATCACCGAAACCTGGCTGTAAATTTTGGAAGCTTAATGCGCATTGGCTAGTGCTACTGACAGACGAGGACAAAATTAAGGAAATGATATGTAGCTTTATTGTGAGGAATAGAACTGGGGCCTCCCTCGGGTTAATGTGGGATGCCTTGAAATCCTTCCTTAGAGGGATACTAAACTCAGAAATCATATACCTGCGCAAGCAATGGGCCAGAAAGGAGAGGCTATTAAAAAAGGAGGTAGAAGATAAAGAGAAGGCCTTGCTAGAGTGTGGTTCGAGCGAGCGGCGTGATAGCTTTATTAAGGCACAAGAGGAATATAATAATCTTATGGCAGACAAGGCGATGCAGAAATTATTTTTCTTAGACCAGAGGGCACATTGCGAGAGTGGGGTTCCCTCCAAGGGACTTTTGCAGAAAGTTAAAAAACAACAGGAGGAAAATAGAATTACGGCCATTAAAAATAATTTCGGGGACATAACTACTAATGCTGAGGAGATTAGAGATACTTTTCTAAAATTTTTTCAAGGAATTTACGCCTCAGATCTGGAGGCGACAATAGGGGACATAAGACATTTTTTAGATAATGTACAATTTCCATCCCTATCGGGGGAAGGGATAGATGCGCTATCATCTCCGATAACGATTTCAGAGCTCGAGGAGTCCCTGGTATCCTCCAGACGTAACTCCGCCCCGGGATTGGATGGGCTTCCTATAGAAGTCTATAGTAGATTTGGTTCTATTCTTTTACCTCTTATGATGGAGATATGGGAAGCGGCACAAGAGGAGGGTAGGTTGCCTGATTCGTGGTATGAGGCAAGTATAGTCCTGATTCATAAAAAAAATAAAGACCCACTGGAAGCGGAATCCTATAGACCGATCTCGCTTATTAATGCAGATGCCAAGCTGATGGCCAAACTACTGTCAAACAGACTAAAAGAGTTTGCTCCCACACTTATACATGAAGACCAATGTGGTTTTTTGACCGGTCGTCAGAGCAAGACTAATATAAGACGGCTCTATGCAGGTTTGCAGATGGGCCGGGGGGGGTCGCGCTCCATCCTGTCACTAGATGCTTCTAAGGCCTTTGATAGGGTGGAGTGGGACTTCCTTTGGGAGGTCCTGCATAGATTTGGGCTGGGCTCTCCTTTTTTGGATTGGGTCAGGCTCTTTTATAAGTCCCCAAGGGTTTGTATCAGGGTTAATAACGACTTCTCCCCTTTTTTTACACTGTCTAGGGGTACTAGGCAAGGATGCCCCCTGTCCCCGTTGCTATTTGCGCTTTATATAGAACCTTTAGCAATAAGACTTAGGGCAGACAGGGAGATAGAGGGGGGAGGATTAGCTGGGCCCGAAGATAAGATAATGTTATATGCGGATGATGTCCTTCTATTTCTTAAAGACTCAGAAATTTCGGTACCAAAAGCCCTGAAGGTTATTCAGGAATTTGGTAGATTCTCGGGCTTCCAGATCAACTCTCATAAGTCGATTTTGGTCCCTTTAGATGATGTACCCCACTCCAGTTATTTGCAGTTGGATCTGAAGGTCTCCTCCTTATGTGACTATCTTGGGCTAAAGATCACGGCCAAAGTAGATGAGTATATTACGCTGAATCTGGCTCCTTTACTAACAAAAATAAAAAATAAGGTGAATACATGGAACACGTTGCCATTAAACCGAGCAGAGAGAGTTATACTTATAAAGAGTGTATTGCTCCCTCAAATACTATATGTATTATCTAACTCGCCTTGCTGGATAGGGAAGAAATGGTTCGGGCTTATCCGAGCGATTATAAATAAACTACTTTGGGGGAGAAAAAGGGTGCGCATTAAACAAGAAACTTTAATGCTTAACAAGGAAAGGGGAGGTCTGTCGTTACCATCCTTTTTTCATTATTTTTTGGCGGCACAGACACAATTCATTTTGGAAAATAGACAGTCAAACATATTTTATGCGATTACTTTGCAGCTGGAGCGAAGTTTTGATTCAATTCTGGCTCTATTGGAGTCAGGTCAACTGAAACGTCTTAACGCTAAAAGATTCCCCTTGGCACGGTTATTGGAACACACTTGGAGAGATCTGAGAAGTTTATTTGGTATTGAGGGAGGTTTTAAGTTCACCCCGTTGTGGGGTAACCTTAATTTTCCTGAGCTGGCTAAAATGGATGACGTGGGGTTTTGGGAAAGAAAGGGGATTAAGTCACTGGAGCAGTTGGAAGAAGATGGGACATTGCCCTCTTTTCAGGATTGGTGCGATAGGGACACTTTGGAGGAAAGGGACTTTTTTAGGTACTGTCAAATTGCGCACGCATATAGGAAAGAAGTATATCATGATAGATTCACAAGACACTTAGAGAGTAAATTTATGGAATTATTAGATTTAGAGGTATCACGACTTAAGTTATCATGTATTTATGGCCGACTTAGGATTAGAATAGACCAGAAGGGTAGCCATGTTACTCAACTGAAATGGTCAAACCAGGTCGGTCCTATCACGGCGACACAATGGCGAGAAATTTATAAGAATGTGATTAGATCAACGATTAATTTAAATCACAGGTGTACACAATTACATATATTATATCGAATTTATTACACACCAGACTTAATGTTTAAAATTGGTTTAATGGAAAACTCTAATTGTAGGAGGTGTAATCGTTCCCAAGCCGATATCCTACATGTTCTATGGGACTGCCCGAAGCTCAATCTGTATTGGGAGGGGATATTTACGAGTATAGAGGATCAGTTACAAACTGTGCTCCCGCGTGTTGCCACCTTCGGGGTCTTGGGCCTACTCCCGATCTCCCTAGAGGATAGAATAAAAAGTGACCTGGCCTTGAAGACCATTTTTCTTGCAAGATTAGTGTTAGTTAAACATTGGATAGACGAGAAGACCCCAACTGTCAATGAATGGATCAACTTAGTTAAGCGTATAAAAACATACGAATGCGCATACGAGAAACGGTATAGGAAGGGCACCAAACTGAAAGATATTTGGAATCAGTGGAGACTATGAGAGGTTTCCGCTGTTCTCTACGGTATATTTATTGGAACCATCCAGCGTCTCCAGCATCGGTAGAGGGTGGGGGGGTGGGTGGGTTTGGGGGGGGATGTATCCTGATTGTAATAAGGACATGCTTTGTTATAGGATGACGGTTCTTAATATGAAATGTTTTGATGTGGTTTTGGATACCGCAAAAAATGTCATGTAACCTTTTGACCTGTCTAAAAGCAAATAAAAAAAAAAAAAAAAAAAAAAAAAAATTTTTATGGCCTCTCTAATGTATGTAGAGTTATCACCAATATGACCGCCACCAGAAACTACAAGTCCCATGACCCCTAAGTTCTCAGTAACTCCCCCTATCTCTTATGCTCTGCTCCCAGTGATGATGTAACAGGTTTTCTTGCTCTGTTACCATCATAATGCTATGTAACTGCCATCACCACAACACCGGTCATACTGGATGCTCTGCAACCAACCAACTACAGCTAAACATAGTGGTGATCACATGACCTGCCCAGGCAGGTGCAGGACATATGATGTGGATATGTGACCAACAGCCATCTTCTGTCTTGTGTCTTCGCCGCGCGGAGGAAATTAACGGATTTATTAAAGGGCCAGTAGCACTTTAATTCTCCATTACAGTATGTCACCAGCATTTTTTGCTGAGGGGAGCAAAATTTTTAATAACAACTAATTACATATAAGCTTATATTTTACCGAGTCATTTTTATATGAATTATGCTTATTCCTGGGATACCCCTTTAAGTATCATTTTGTGAGAAATTTTGAGATCATGTCTAGTTGAACATGGAATGAAACCAAAAAAAAAAACAAATCTTCTTCGCTTTCTGGAGAGATTATATAGATAAACATTCGGATGTTCTCCTGGTGTTCTGTCCCGTCACTTCATTGTGATGGAACTTTCCTGGATGTTATTCCTGGTGGTGGAGGACAATCTCTTCCTCCAGGACAATGTGATGTGTATTGTGTACTATGACCTGTGTTATGGAAGAGATTGGGGCTCATTTACTAAGGGTCCGAATCGCGCACTTTCGTCGAGATTCCCAACAATTGCCAAATTGCCCCGGGATTGTGGCGCCCGATCGGGTTGTGGCGCATTGGCGCCGGTTTTCATGCGACAGAAATGGGGGGGCGTGGCTGTCGGACAACCCGACGGATTCGGAAAAACGCGGAATTTAAAAAAGAATTTGTGTCACAAGATCAGCACTTACATGCATCGGGGAGAAGAAGGTGACCTCGGCGCAGCAGCGACACCTGGTGGGTATCAGGCGCACGGACCTTAGTGAATCCCGGCAGACCCAAATCATCATCGGAGAACACGCCACTGGATCGCGACTGGATCGGGTAAGTAAATGAGCCCCAATCTCTTCCCCCAGGACAATGTGATGTGTATTGTGTACTATGACCTGTGCTTTATCTTTGCAGAGGTCAGTTATATGATCCCATCGCTCACCATGAAGAACCTGGTGTTCATGACTTGTGTCCTTTCCACTCTCGTTGTGTCAGGTAAGACGGGTGTCATTCCATTGTCATTGAATTTTGCCTTACAATTGTTTTTCTATTCTTTGACTTCATTCTGCTACACATCTGTAATCTGCATCTCCTCCACTTCTATGTTTTGTCTCTACACTGTATCACCTCCTGAATTTCATATGGGTCAATTCAGGCCTCTCCTTTGCCCCTTGACATTGTGGCTACTCCAGGCCATAGCAGCCTCTAGAGAAATTTTGCATAAAAAAGACACTTTTTTTACTAGATTCTTCTAGATTAAAAGTTTAAATAAAAAAAGAATGGGGCTTGAGCTCCATATAACAACCTACCAGTGGTTCTACCTTATTAGGTAGATCCCAGATGGTTGGTTTCCTTTAAGAACATCTATCATCCCAAGGTGAACTATTTGGGCAAATTTACTTACCTGGTCCAGTCGCGATCCCAGATTCGTATCGTCCGATGAAGATGAAGTCCGGCACGATTCACGTAGATCGTGCGCCCGAGTTCCTGCATGTGTCGCTTCCCTGCCGAGGTCAGCTGGTGTTCACCTTCTTCTTCCCGTTGCTTGTAAGTGCGTGTCTTGCGACACAATTTGAAATGTTAAATCCTGGGCGTTGTTCGATTGCCCGCCCCCCGATTTGTCGCGTCGCGTGCAAGACGGCGCCGATGCTCCAAAATCCGATTGCGTGCGACAAAATCCCCTGTTAAATGCGGCGCAAAACGGAGATCTTCGGGAAACCCGACGAAAAGGTGCTACACAGACCCTTAGTAAATGAGACCCATTGTCTTTATGGCAGGGGGTAAGCTGCCATTCTACGGTTATCCCTCCAACCATAGTCTGCTGTGTCCAAAATAGTCAAAATAGTCATGCAAGAAAAAAATATAATCCAAAACAAGGAAGTTATTATGGAAAAAGAACCAAACTCACAATGTTACTACCTAGTTCCATCAGAGACAATGACCGGTGCCTGGTTTGGTTGGGCCATGCTCACCAAAAACTTGATTCTTATGATGACCACTAGGACCCTCACTGATATCACATATCACATCTCTGAAATCATTTCTTTATTTTACAGTTTTTTCCTTTAGATGTTATTCATACTCAACCAAAAACTCCACCACATGTAATAAGGACAAAATGGAAGTCGTTGATTGCCTTGGAGAAAAATGTGTGAAGGCTTGTCAGCACTTCTACAATGGTAAGGACAAGTCTTTCGGACATAATTTCCCGGTCCCATTTCCGATTATGTGACGACTTCTTGCACTTTTTGTAGGTATCACTGTATTTGAGTCAGTATTTTATGGTTGCGCCATTGATGGACTTTGTGAAACGAATGGTCAGTCATCGGGGGAAAATCTCAGATATCGATTTTTGGCAACTTGCTGCGATACCGAGTTATGCAATGATGATGAATGCAAACGTGAGTGTCACAATATCATTCAATTAAAAAAAAAATCAGATGAATTAAAACTATGACCTGTTAGAAAATAAGGCAATCAGTGGTTAGTGTTGAGGGAACCCAAACACCACTGTTCAGATTCATGCTAAACAAAGTGGATTTGAGTCCCCAAATATGGACTTCTGTCAGGTAGGCTAAGTAGAGAGCCTTTGGCTGCATATAGATATAGTCAGTTTAATAAATGCCCTTTTCAGGGCAGGTAGGCAAGGAGTAGAGGCTTCTATATTGAAGGACGGGTTGAAATATTAAGCAATTGCCCTTTTCAGGGTAGTGACATTAACTGCAAACCATTTTTTTTTTAATTTCTTTATTTAATTTTTTTATGTTATTATAAGTATATTCCTTACCCCATTCTTGCCCTGTTATTTACCCTCGTTATGAAGTCCTCTGCCTCTTACTACCCTCATTTTCCAACCACTTTGGGGGTCACAGATTTGGGTCTCCATTGATTTTAATGGGGTTTGGTCAAGTTCTGGTACCTGAACTAAATTTTTGTTTCATGTTGAACCCAAAGATTGATGGGTTTGCTCAACATCACTGCCTGTCCTCCACTTGTTATTGGGATACTGCTAGTTTGGTGCCTATCCTTTAACTGGACTGTCTTAGCCTGATTCCTGGTTTGGTTCATCTGCATCCTCTGACCTGTCCTGGCTAGTTTTCTTCTGTATTAGGACTGAAGAGACCGACTTTCCTCATCCCAGTGAAGTCCATTTCCCTGTACAGTATGAAAGCTTAATAAACCAATAGGACACCTAGTTAACGCCCTTGGGATTGGCCCAAATCCAGACACTGTGGTTCCACAACCGGCTCTCTTTATAACCAGGGGTGCATCTAGTCCACTTCCATGAAGATACTTGACAGTGATTCATAAAACATTGAAGTGATCTCACTTTTTGTACTTTTCTTAGTGCCTAAAGATGATTTAACCCCAAATGGTCTGCAATGTCCAACCTGCTACAATAGTAACTCCACTGAGAAATGTGTAAGCACGAAGAAGATGAACTGCACCGGAACCGAGGGCGAATGTTTTGAATACAGGGGGTCTATGAAGATGCCGGGTGAGTACATTTTTATTGCTTTAAAATTGCTGAATTTTGTTCAACCAATTTCTTTATTCATGCTTTTAAAGAAAATTTACCACCAAAATAAAGCCTGATAAACCAGGGGCATTACTGAAAGATCGTGGCACCGTGGCTGTGGTAATTGTCTTATATTTCTTATCCATGGCCGCCTTCCTTCTAAAGTCAAGTTTTAAAATTATGCTAATGAGTCTGAAGAGGCTACACTAGCCCCTCTGTGATCTGGCTTTACAGACTGTTACACTGTTGCCCCCCCTCTCCCTTTGTACTTGTGCGGTGAGCTTCCTGCACACTTCCTGCTCATTGCACAAGTGCTGAGGGGGAGACAGCATAACAGCCTGTGAAGCTACAGCACAGACGGGCTCTGATAACACCCCAGGAGCCCTTTAGACTCATAAGCATAATTGTATAAGTTGACTAAGGAGGCCATGGATAACAACTATATAGGTCACTCTAAGTACAAGCCGAGGTCCCTAATTTTGCCAGAAATAACTGGGAAAATGTATTGACTCGAGTATAAGCCTATGGTGGGAAATGTATTGGTCACCTCCCCTAGTAATGTAATGCCTGATGCAGCAGCAGCCCCCTTTGTAATAAAATTCCCAATGCAGTATAACCCCTGCTTATGTAATGCCTGATGCAGCACACCCCCTGGTAATGTAATGCCTTTCAGTAGACTCCTTGGTAATGAAATGCCCGATGCAGCAGCCCCCCTTGTAATAAAATGTCCTATGCAGTAGCCCCCTTGTAATGAAATGCCCTATCTCTCACTGTATAAAAAAACCTTCCATACTCGCCTTCTGATGCTCCGTGCAGCTCTTCTTCCTTCTCTTCTTCACTGGTAACAGAGAGGGCAGAGATGCGTCCATGCCCTGTGCCCACTGGCGTACACTGTGCTGCGGCGGTGCTGCTGACGTCAAAATGTGTGCCGGCGGGCAGAGCACACGGACGTGTCTCTCCCTGCTCTGTTACCAGTGAAGAGAAGGACAAGTAGCCACGTGGAGCACCAGAAGGTGAGTATGGAAGTTTCTTTTTTTCATTCACTCTTGTACAAGCCGAGTTGGAGTTTTTCAGCACATTTTTTATATACGAGTACATACGGTATTTGGAATCTTTTACACTTCTATGATACTCTGTAATGTGTGTTATCTTTGTGTCCACAGATGAATCTGTGCAGCTTTATTCTGTCCAAGGTTGTTCAAACAATGTTACCTGTAATTTCAACTTTGACAAGCACATCAAAATAAATGAACTATTTAGAGATGAACTGACCTGCAAAAAGCCACATCCTAAGCCGGGCGTCCCCGATGTGTAGAGGAATCACAGGCATCACATTTATTTCTTGGCTTCGCAGTTACTCTAATCACATGTATTCATTGTACTACAGGGGAAGCCATGCTGGGAGTTGTAGTGCCCTGGCAGCCATAAATATCTGTCTATCTGCTAATTCATCAACTCCTCCAGAAACTTGGAACAAGGAGCGGATTCTGACCAGTTAAGATTATATCGAAAATCGGATTCGCTTCAATAAATAACAAGCAAGCAACGTGTGGTCTGTGTAATACTTTATAGGGAGGTAAAATCGTACAAGATTGGTTATTTAGGTTATGTTCTTAAGTTGAATTTGTATGTAAGTTGGAACTATATATTTCATAATTATAGCTCCGGTAAAAAAAAAATTTGGCCCCAGTGACAATTGGATTTTCAACATTTTTTGCTGCATCAGGACCAAGGATTATCAATAAAACTTCATTACAGACACCTTACAGCTGATCAGTGCAGTTTGGGACTATAGTAACATCCAGAGACGTCAGAGTGGGCATCGAGGTCCGTCTGTAACTAGGGGTCGTCTGTAAGTCAGGTGTCCTTAAGTAGGGGACCGCCTGTATACTGTAATGCTGAGAGCATTCATTGAGTGGTTAGCGACTATTTTCACTCACAAAAAAGGAACTGGTGATCTACCATCACATCGGAACCACTGACATATTTGGGCGGAGGATTGAATATGCCTGTGACGGGGCAGGAACAGGGAAAGCGGGATTGGGGAGCAAGGAAACGGGGACGTACAGCAGATAAAACCAATGGGGACTGCAGCTAATAGCTCCGCAAGGTCTGACGTGAACTAACGTAGTGGACGTCATTCCGGTGGCCGATTGCACATCTGGAATAAATGAAAGGCATCGGAGACATCTGACTCCCCTCGCCTACTCAGTCCACACATTGCAAGGATAAAACCTATTTGCATCTTGTGTGGAGGGTCTCTATGACAATAAAATTTGTGCCTTTTCTTATTCATTGCAGAAAAAATGGAAAAAAAGAAAAATTTAATTAAAACCACATGCTGAGCATAAACTCCAATGAAGCCTTGCAGAGTAGGCTGTGTCTTACCGATAGGGAGAAAAACAAAGTGAGAACCAATGGTAATAGTGAAACCACAATTTTATTAGGTATGATTAAAATATAACGTATAACAGACAAGGTGATTACATAGTAAGCATATGTGGGTGCCGGGCAGCGAACACAGTGAGCTATGAGAATATCAATATATACTGGGCAAAGTGCATAGAGCTGAACATGGGATGGATTAGTGTCACAACATCACAAGTATTAATAATGCACACAAACCATAGAACATAGTGGTATATACCTCAGATCCAGTAACAGCAAAGTGCATGAAGGAAGACGCTGCCCAGCACCTCGCCGACACGTGTTTCGTCCTCGCAGGACTTTGTCAAGGGGTGGTGCCAAGGTAGTGCGGACAAGTTAAAAACTAACCAATGAAAATCAAGGACGCGCCTGTATAAGATGAAGGAACACGAGAGGTGGTAAGGTATATGGCGCATGTGTGGAGGCTTGTACCCCGGCGAGGGCGGGGGGCGGGACAAACGCATTACCTGGAGCAATCATGTGATCTGGACGATGCGATGGCCGGCCGCCCTCCCGTGCAGGCGCAAAGCGGCCCCCGGACATGCGCACAACTCACCTGCAAGAGTGAACACCATCTTGGAAATGGGCAACAGGTAATACACTCGGGCGATGCGGGAAAGACAGCGCTGTGTGTAGTGAGCTCCTTTCTTGATCTCGGTTTGTGCAATGTATCACAGTATCATAGTTCATACGGTTGAAAAAACACACTTGTCCGTCAAGTTCAACCAAGGAAGGGAAGGGATTGGATGAGGAAGGGATTTAGGGGAAGCAATTCTATATAACATAACCATCAATGTTATTTAGGTGTAAAAGGCATCTAGTCCCTTCTTGAAGCTCTCTGCTGTCCCTGCTGTGACCAGCGCCTGAGCTCGGCTATTCCGCAGAATGACAGTTCTCACAGTAAAGAAGCCCTGTCGCCTTTAGAGATTAAACCTTGTTTTCTCCAGGCGGAGACAGTGCCCCCTTGTCTTTTGATTTGATTTAATGTGAAACAACTTACCTCCATATTTTTTGTATGGACCATTCATATATTTATATAAATTAATCATGTCCCCTCGTAGTCGTCTCTTTTCCAGACGAAATAAATGTAGTTGTTTTAATCTTTCCTCATAACTGAGACCCTCCATACCCCTTATCAGTTTTGTGGCTCTACGTTGTACCCTCTCCAGCTCCAGGGCCTCCTTTTTATGGACCAGAGACCAGAACTAGACGGCATATTCCAGGTGAACATTAAAACCTGAAACAAAAAGACAGAGATTTTAACAATTCCAAGTTTTCCAACAATAACTCTGAAAGCTGATCTCCCCATTGAAGGTGGCTTGTCAAGGTGTTACCAGATTAGATATGTGTGTGGGCCTCATCCATAAGATACAGCTTCGGTTCCTGAGCTGCCTGTCCTAACCTCAGCCTGATCATGATTATACTAGAATTCTGCCTGCCTTGACCTTGGCTTGTTTCTGACTATCCTCTACCTGATCCTTGGAATCTCTCAGTCCACTGGGGTCAACTACCACGTAAACCATGACTATTCCAATAGTAATGCATAAAAACTGACAGGGTTTTGTCTATTAGGAGTTTCCCAAAGCCAAACCGCTTGGGTGGCAAAGGGGATTCTGCATGAGATTTTTTAATATAACTATTTATATTGGAAGAGTTAGGTCTATATGATACCATCATTGGATGAAGAAGAGGTGGATTGAGCACCATATTATGTGGAAGAGGTAGATCCATGGACTATCACCACTGGACGTAGAAGTGGGTCGCTGTAATACTCAAACAGGATGTGGAGGACATGGGTCTATTTCAAACCACCCACGGTTGTGGGAGAGGAGGACGTATGTGAAACCTTTACTATACAAAGAAGAAGTGGATGTGGAAGTAGTGGTTTTATCTTACACCGTCGCTGAAACTAGAAGCGATATTTCTATATAAAACCAGAATTTCAGTGGTGATGAGTATGAGTTTCGCTAAGCACTCACCTTTCTGTCTTAAAGGAAATCTACCTTCAAGAATTGGAAACCAGGCACACTGACATACAGGTGTGCGTCCCCTCTGGCAGAAACAGCTCTTCTTTCAGCTTCTTATGTCTTTTAGTTTTTTTACAAAAAATATGCTTTAAAATTAAATAAATGAGCCTGAGGAGTCCTGCTGTTAATTGAGCCGGGAAGCCCCTCAGTCTCATTTACATAATTTTTAAAGCCTTTACTTTCATAAAGAAATAAGAAGCCGAAAGAAGAGCAGATCTTGCCACATGGGACACAAACCAGAATGTGAGTGTGTTTAGTTTACAATCCTTCATCCTGGGGGTAGATTTCCTTTAACCCCTTATTGCATTTGGACGTTCCTGAACATCCTGTTCCGGTAGGGGAAATATGAAGAGGGCTCACCAAGGGCTTCATAATGCCCATCGCTAACACTTGCTGCCTGCAAAGGCCCCGGGGGCGTTTAAATGTTGGTGGCGCATGGGCGCTGCCATCCTAGTTTTGATCAACGCGCCTTGTGATGTCATTGCGGCACGACGATTGGTTGCCAAAACAGCCGTATGATACCAGTGGCAGTAGAGAAAGTCCTCAGCTGAAAAAACTATTAGAACATTAGATCTACAGGGGATCATTGGTCTATAATGGGCTCATAGATACTAAGCGCATTCCGAAGGATGATGATACGCATGACATTATACTACGCTGTGTGGTATTGGGGAAGACACAGAGTGAATGGCAAAGATGTCAATCTTTCTCTCCGCTTTGTGAAAATTATCAAGTAAATTGTAAGTTGGTCCAAGATGACCAGTTTTATGCACTTGGGGTAACTCTTCCCGTAATCCGATTGGATATAGAATAAGGGTTGATTAATTCTTGGTGCCAAATATTTCAACAAGGAAGAAGAAGCGGCACTCACTGATATCAGGGTCAATCTTCTCTTCTTATTTTAAGGGGATACTTTATAGATCAGTTCTTGGCACTAAAGATCTGATGCCTCTAATGGGTGACACAGATCTCTCTAGACTTTACCTTATAGAGTATAGACAGCATATGGCAAATACAGGCAGTACCCACATTATGTACAAGATAGGTTCTTAAGTTGAATTTGTATTCAAGTCGGAACTGTATATCTCATAATTGTAGTCCCACATAAATTTTTCCTTTTGTCGCTGTGACAAATGGATTTTCAAATGTTTTTGCTGTAATGGGACCAAGGATTATCAATAAAGCTTCATTACAGACACCTTACAGCTGATCATTACAGCCTGGGACTATAGTAACATCCAGAGAGGTCACCAGAGGTCAGAGGGGTCTGTCTGTAACTAGGGGTCGTCTGTTATCTTTTAACATTTTTCCCAACAAATTTTGCGCTTGTCTCCGGCTTCTGATGGACAATTTCAGGCCACATTTCACTAAACCTCTGCGCTCAGTATCTGTGTGGTAAAACTCCTCCACCTTGTTGCAGCTGAAAGACTCCAGAATCTTCTTTGCCTATATGAAAACATTGGGGCTCATTTACTTACCCGGTCCATTCGCGATCGGGTCTTCTGGCGATTCACTATGGCAGTTCCTCCAACGTCCACCAGGTGTCGCTGCTGCGCTGAAGTCCGCCGAGGTCCGCCGGAGTTCACGATCCATTGCTCGGTGCAGGTAAGCGCGTGTCCAGCGACACTTTTTTTTTAAAAAATGCGGCGGTTTCTCCCAATCCGTCGGGTTTTCGTTCAGCCACGCCCCCGATTTCCGCCGCGTGCATGCCGGTGCCGATGCGCCACAATCCGATCGCGTGCGCCCAAAACCCCGGGGCAATTAAGGAAAAATCGCCGCAAATCGGAAATATTCCCGTAACACGTCGGGAAAACGCGAATCGGGCCCTTAGTAAATGAACCCCATTAAGTTTGTGATGGATTATCAAGGTTTTTCATTAAACCCTCTTTGCTGAACTGTTTTTGTCTTTGCTTTTAGTAACATTCAGTTACACAATCATCTGGTGATATTTACCAAGGAGACAGCACCCAAGACCCAATAACCCAAAGCATTGGAGACGCCTGGCAAATGTCTATAGGACATAAACCTTCGAGTTATTTATTAAGAAGGAAGAGTCTCCACTTGTGTAACTGCTTTACCTGTTTTACTTGTCAATAACATATTAAATCTTATTCTCCACTGCAGAGGTCAAGAATTTTACTATATTTTTTACAGTTGTTCTTCAATCATGGGTAACGGTTATCAGGTTGTTATCCCAAAAATACTAACAAGACTTTTCCGACTGTTGACCCCATGTACAACTCTGATACTTACCCTACAGGCCCTAATTTCACTTTTTGTAAACATTTTCTTTCTTATTTCCAGGTATCAGGGGAATGTTCTTTATAACTACAGTAAGTACAGACCTAATATCAATCCTTTGTCATGTATACAGTACGGGGCACATTAACTTACCTGCCTGGTGGTGTTCCCCAAATGTGCATTGTCCGACGATAATGACCTGTGCCGTGATTCACTAAGATGGTGCGCCCGATATCTTGCATGTGTCGCTTCCCCGCTCAGGTCCCCGGAGTTCACCTTCTTCTTCCTGGTGCATGTAAGTGCATTGTCTTGTGACACAATTTGAAAGTTAAATCCTGCGCTCTGTCGGAATAGGTAGGATCGTCCGACGTCCCCGATTTCTGTTGCATGGAAGCAACGCTGCTGCGCCACAATCGGATCGCGTGCGACCCAATCCTAGCGCAAACCCCTGTTAACTTCCTGTCAAAGCCGAGCAAACCTCGAAAATGGCGCACAGTCCGACAAAAGTGCAGCCTGCGACCCTTAGTAAATAAGTCCCCATATGTTCACCGGATGGATTACAGTGCAGTGATGGAGACTCGGAGCATCTCCTTCTATCCTAGAGGAGAAATAAGGTTGTGTTGAGCCCCTGTGGCTGACGTTGCCCAAAGAATAGCAGTTTTTCATCTCTTTACTAGTGAAGAGCGGACCCAGACTTCAAAATTCGACACTGTATCGAAATTTATAGGGTCAGCACACACAATCCCAAAGCCGAAATTTGGTCATGCAATCGGGCTTTGGGTTCAGCTTTTGGGAACCTGCAGAAAGCATGGAAAGCTGTGCGGCCAATCAACCTGCTTTAAGCCATGTGATTGGCCGTCATAAATAGTTAGAGAAAAATAGCAGCACTTTCGCTGCAATATAATATCCCGATATTGCAGAGTCCATATTCACTGCATCCATGTTCTTCAAAGTAGCAATTCTTGGGTTTGCTAAGTCCATTTTCAATGCATATGGATTTAAAATTAAAATTGTCCTCATTAGCTGAAGTCAAAATTGAAATCCCTTACATATTGCCGTAGCCACAGTGAGAAGAAGGGTTTGGTTTTCCTATCACTTCTCTTATCACAGAGAGAATAACTAGGTCTGAACACCCAGAGCCTCAATGACAATAACAGCAATTATTTATCTTTTTTTTATTTTTTTATTTCTTAGTTTAATTAATTTTTTGTTTTATTCTATGTGCTCTTCCTTGCCCATTTTTGGCAGAGCAACTGCCCCATTTTGCAGCCCTCTCCCCTTACTATTCCCATATTACAGTGGGAGTCAGAGGTTTGAGAAATCGTTGTTACACGCCTGTTACAACCTGTTACTTCTAGAACAACGCCATTCCTGTGTATCTGCTTTTAATTTCTAATAAAATTCAAGAATCATGGATAGTGAGTGCAGCTCTGTTCGTCAGTTGAATTGTATGTATGGACTTGTCTTTGGGGCAGGAGCAGCGCATGCGATCCAACAGCAAGAGAGGTACCTCCAAGTACTGGACAGTCTAAATTGGCATAAACTGGATAAACTTCTGCTAGGTATAAAGAGATCTTTGGAGAGATCCTTGTACTCATCCAGATATTTGTACATTGTAAGGAGGGCTCCCCTCAGCCATCGTTTATATAAACTGTACATCTCCAGTATTTGTTCTAGTCCCCCTATCCCCCTAATAATCCTGGTTACTCTCCTCTGCACCCGTTCCAGCTCTACTATGTCCTTTTTATACACTGGTGCCCAAAACTGTACACAATATTCCATGTGTGGTCTGACCAGGGATTTGTATAAGGGCAAAATGATGAGAATCTATTCCTCTCTTGATATATCCCATCATTTTATTTGCAGCAGCAGCCGCCTGGCTCTGGTCACTAAAATTAAGTTTACCATCTTTTTTTGGTGCAGTTTTAGCAAGTAATTGACTGTTTAGAACATAATTTTTTGTTTCCATCAGAAAATTACATTACTTTGCATTTAACTCCATTAAACTATATACTACAGCGGGCTAGCTTGCTATATACTACAGGGGGCTGGCAGGCTATATACTACAGGGGGCTGGTTTATATAAATTAATCATGTCCCCTCGTAGTCGTCTCTTTTCCAGACTAAATACATCTAGTTGTTTTATTCTTTCCTCATAACTAAGACCCTCCATTACCCTTATTATTTTTGTGGCTCTACGTTGAACCCTCTCCAGCTCCAGGGCATCCTCTGTGGGCCACAGAGTGAAGAAAAAAACTTTTCCCCACATGCTCTCATACTGTGCTTGCTAGGACAACAAATAAGTAAGTCTTTGTACACAGGGCCGGATTATAGTCGTTGGGGGCCCCCACTCGGTGTCAACCCCTAAGTAATACATCTATATATAGACCAGACATCCCCCAGTAATACAACTACATACAGCCTACATACCCCCAGTAATATATCTAAATACAGCCGCTAACCCCTGAGTAATATATCTATATATAGCTGCCAACCCCCAGGTAATATAACTACAAAGAGCCACCAAACCCCCAGTAATACATCTACATACAGCCACAAACCCCTAAGTAATACATGTATATACAGCTGACATCCCCCAGTAATACAACAACATACAGCTGACAATACATCTACAAACAGCCGCCAACCCCTAAGAAACACATGTATATACAGCCAACATCTACATACAGCCACCAACTCCCGGGTAATACAACTACAAACAGCCACCAACCCCCCAGTAATACATCTACATACAGCCTCCAACCCCTAAGTTATACATGTATATACAGCTGACATCCCCCCAGTTATACAACAACATACAGCCGACATCATCCCAGTAATATATCTACATACAGCCGCCAACCCCCCCCCCAGTATGACAGTCTACATACGCCCCACCCCAAGTAAAACTGTAATATAGCAGCCGACATCTACATACAGCCGCCAACCCCCCAGTAATACATCTACATACAGCCACCAACCGGCCAGTAATACATCTACATACAGCCTACAACCCTTAAGTTATACATGTATATACAGCTGACATCCCCCCAGTTATACAACAACATACAGCCGACATCCTCCCAGTAATATATCTACATACAGCCGCCAACCCCCCAGTAATACATCTACATACAGCCGCCAACCCCCTAGTAATGCATCTGCATACAGCCGCCAACCCCTAAGTAAAACATGTATATACAGCTGACATCTACATACAGCTGCCAACCCCCCAGTAATACATCTACATACAGCCGCCAACCGGCCAGTAATACATCTATATACAGCCGACATCCCCCCAGTAATACATCTATACACTGCACAACCGCTAACCCCCTGTAATAATCTATATACAGCCCCCAATAATACATCTACCCCCAGTAATACATCTACATACAGCCGCCAACCCCCAGTAATCCCCTGTGTGGGATATTTCGCCTATACTCAAGTGGCAAAACGGTGAGCAGCCCCGCTGTGGGCCCCCCTCTCCCCCTTTTTTTCCTCACTCCATATCTACTGTGAAGGCATCACCCGAGGCGCTGTCCTTTTGTCTGTTGTTTTGTTTTAACTGTGTGCTTCACTGACTGTCTCTAGCTGTGAGTGCATTGATGTAGAGACTGGCACTCACATACCAAGGACTGTGAAGTAGTGTGTGGGGGCAAGACTGCGCAGCTAGCTGTCATTGCGAGCTGACTGTCCCTGTCTGGCTGGGAGCAATGTGCTGCAGAGAGTGACAGTCAGCTCGCAGTCTGGATGTGCCAGCATATCATAACTAGAAATGTTTGATTGTTAGTGTCAAACAAGGTAATCTGGTGGGGGCCCGTAAGCGCACCTTGGGAGCCTCGCCTATAATACGGCTCTGTCTATATAATACAGCACTTTTCTCCCCACAGTACACTGATACTGTGATGGGTTTCCATGATAACATTTTTAATTTTTCTAATACAATGCAGACTTTAAAGGACATCTACCACCAGTATCAAGGATTGTAACCCAAGCACACTGACACACTGGTGTGCAACCCCTTTGTCAGGATCTGCTCTTCTTTAAGCCTCCTATGCCCTTGATTTTAGAAAAAAAATGCTTCAAAATCATGATTCTGAGGGGCTCAAGGCTCCATTAGTATCTCAGTAGCCTGGAGCCCCTCCGGCTCATTTGCATATTTTTAAAACCCTCTTTTTGCAAAAACCAGGCCATAAGATGCTAAGAGAAGAGCAGATCCTGCCAGAGGGGGCATACACCAGTATGTCAGTGTGCTTGGTTTACAATCCTTCATTCTGGTGGTAGATGTCCTTTAACTCTTTGCCACCAAAGCCAGTTTTAACTTTTCTCGCCAAACCCTGTTTTTCAAATTTGACATGCATCAATTTATGTGGGGAAACATTTTGAATGCTTTAACAAGCTGATTGTGAGATCACATCGGGGGGTAATTTTTGATTGCATCTGCGCCTGAAAATAACGTTTTGCACCAAAAAAAAGTCTAACATTTTTGAAGGCTTTTAGGTCATTTTTGCCTATTTTCCAACAAAGGGGGAGTTTCCTTGCAAATAGGCGTGGTTTAGGAGAAATAGGCGTGGCCATATGGGAATGATTCCATGCACCGAAATTTGGAGCACAGCTAAAAGCAGGTCTGAAAGTAGAACTCGACAGTCTGGATACATTATCACAATAATGAATCTGGTGCAGCACAAGACCCGTGGCGCTCAGCTCCGAGCCTGAGACACATTAATGAACCTCCCAGGTTTGAAGCAACATTAAGAGGCCAAAAGCCCCATTGATTACCCTTATTTTAGAAACGACACCCATTACTTTATGTAAAACAAGTTTTTTTTTACCCTTTAGGTACAGAGGTACAATTATTTAAAGAAATCCACTTGAAAGTTTTATACCCAATTTCTCCTGAATGGACCCATATTTAGTGGTAAACTGCTATATGGGCACATAATAGAGCATTTAAGGGAAGGAACAGAACTGGAATTTTGCTGAGCAGATATGGCAGGAATAATTTACAGGTAACATGATGCATTTGAAGATTCCAAAAGGTACAAACACACACATGTAGCTCTGCTACATGCCTCCTTCCCCTGCTATAAAGATCTTAGCTTGCATGCTCCTGCTTGCCAGCAGGTAGTGTCTGAGCTCATCTTGTAATGGAGGTGGGAGGGGCAGAGACACACTGCATCGTGCAGACAGGAGAAGCTATTCATGAGAAGAATCTGTCCTGCCCGACCATAGCCAGAGGATTTATGGTTGGATCCCGGAGCAACCAAAATTGTAAACACCAGGACTGATAGAGACAGGTTGGAATTATATCTGTGAAATGCTGTATTTGTGTTAATAACAGTGAATTAGAGAATGTGGGGTACATTTACTTAGAAAGATGGAAACTTTACTTAAAATTCTATTTGAGTGCAACAGATTCATTCATAAATCATGAATGTGCCGCTTCCTTGCACAGGTCCGACAGAGCTCACCATCTTTTTTGTGGTGCACCTGTAACATAGGGCATGCAACACAATTTGCACGGCCCTCGGTTTGAATCAGTCGGACCCCTAATTTGTGTATCATGGAGACCAGCGCAGCTCCGCCACAAAAGGGTCGTATACGACACAATAGCGACACAGACAATTCTTAAATACCTGTAAAAGCTGTGTCCCCCTACAAGAACGTGCAAAGTCCGACAACAGTGCAGCGCAAAGCCCTTAGTAAATGTGCCCCTGTGTGTTTTTGTTATCTGAGTATATTTAAGAATCTTGTCTTTGTGGGAATACCCCCTTTACAGTTTGTCACAGGACGTATGGCAAAATGATAGCACCGTATGCAGCAGATGTAATTGGCGGCAGTATATAAGGTATTATTTTAAATACACCAAATTGCGGCATTGTATGCAGAGGCTGTAGAGCTGGTGAATAAATCTTTGCTAGCGATGAGCAGACCCAACGCTTGCGTTCAAGTTTGTAGGGTTCCCCTTGGGCCATGGAGATATTATCGGATTGGTGGTTGAACAGCCAATTCAGAAAATTATAGCAACTAGCCATGAATATGATTGGCCAATCGGGTCTGTTCATCTCTAGTCTTTGTCACTTGGCACTTAAAAAATCACCTAACTCCAGTACTGAATTGAGAAAATTTGGAATACAATTAATACTTCGATAAAGAAAACACCCCCACCACACCTCACCTGAAAGCAATAAATGATGATTTTTTTTAGGATGGATGACCAGTCAATATTTCCAAATTATCAAGATAACAATCAATAGCAGAGTTCCTAGGTTGGCATGTTTGACTGACCTCAGGTTTGGCTGCAAAAAATGATGGTAAGTCTACGTGGCCACCACATTGGGTCATGTGATTTTAAAATAATTTGTAATGCCTGAAAGACTTTCCTGCATGGCAGACCCCAAGGCCTCTGGTTGCTATAGAAAACATTGGTTTGCATTGTTTGGGTCCTATAATGAGAAAGGGAGCTCCTTCCTTCGGAAAATATTTGGATATGGCAATCAGTGTTGACCACCGGATCTAATGGATTATGTATCTTGGCTATGGGCTGTTAGAGCAGATCAAGTCACATGACAGTCGAGCAATTGGTTTTTGCATCATGGGAGAATCATGCAAAACTTGGCTTTGGCAGCCATAAAAACACATAATAATTGTAAAAAGATGTAACAAATTAAAACCTCTTATATATAAAACCACTTAATTAAAAAAAACTTGCCACTAATCATTATTTTTGCCTCACATAAACCTCAATAAAAAGTGATCAAAAAGTTGTATCAACTCCAAAATGGTAACAATAAAAAGTACAATTCATTCCACAAAATACAAACTATAACACAAGCTCCAGAGATAAACAATAAAAATTTTATATATAAAAGTGATATATAAACCGTGGAATTTTACAGGACAGGCGCACCAAATATAGAGGAAACGAGAAAATGGCGCCAGAATTTACCACATAGAATAGTCAACCAATCCTTTAAATCACTAATGGGTTTAAAATGCTACCTATACCACGTAATAAATTCTTGGAAGGATATCGTTTCCAAAATGGGGTCACTCATTTATTGTATTTGCCGTTCTCGGAGTCTGCAAATGCAAAATAGCACCTGAAATCTAATCCAGCAAAACCTGTCCTCCAAAATCCTAAGGGCGCTTGTTTTTTACAAGCTTCGCTCAACAGCCCTACAGCAGTTTCCAACCACATGTGGTGTATTGGTGTATTTCCATACCTCAATGACTCCATATTTTCCAGAAATTGCGCAACAAACCATGGGGTTCACTTCCTTGCAAAAATTTAATTTTGGGGACCAAAGCTACATTATTTTTCCTAAAATGTAAGTTTTCATTTTCAAGGAGCAATGTTAACAGATCCTATGAAACACGTGTGGGTTTAGAAGGCTTGTTATACGCCATCATGGATTTTTTTGAGGCACATGGTTTACAAAACTATTCTGGTATCTAAGGTCTCTGCATGGATACGTGACATAACATGTGGGGTTTCCCATTCCGATCCGAAACCACTCTCCCTTCCTCCTCTTATCTCCCTATATCTCCATTTATTTTTTTACAGGTTAACTTACCATCCATATTTTTTCACATTGAGGTATTGTATGCATTCACTTCAAGGAGTTTAGGGTTGGTTGTAGGGTGGGTGGGGGGTGTGGTGGTGGTGAGTTTGCTTCAGGCTGTGAGATTTTGGGAAAACCTATTGACTCAAGTATAAGCCGAGGGTGGGATGCATTGGTTACAGCCTCCCAGTATATAGTCTGCCAGCCCCTGTAGTAGGAAAAAAAATAACACTGTACTCATCTTTCCGACGTCCCCCATAGGTCCTCTTCTGTCTCAGACTGTCTCAGACAGAGGAGGACCTACGGGTGACATCAGAAAGGTGAGTTTTGTCTTTATTTTTTTAGTTGACTCGAGTATAAGCCGAGTTAGGGGTTTTGAGCACAAATTTTGTGCTGAAAAACTAGGCTTATACTCGAGTATATAAGGTATTTATTATCTTAACCTGTTCAAGCTTGCCTACAACACTCCATAACGGCTCTGCTCCCTCACCTCGTGTCTCCCTCTACCCTTCCATATACATTGTGAGCCCTCGGGTGCTGGGTCCTCCTTCCACTTGTTCCAGATGTCTGTAGTTTGTTGTCTTTGTGTAATGTATGTGAATCCCTTACTAATCGTACCGCACCATGGAATCAGTGGTTCAAGCCAATCACAACCTTATTTTCTTATTTCTCCTCTAAAGTTAGAACAGTGATGTTCGAGGTCCCCGGCACTGCGTTGCGATCCATCTGGTTTACATATTTACATGCTAAGGGTCTGGTATAAGGTCTTTACTTATTGCTATTACAAGAAACAACCCCATGAAACCCAAACATTTTTCCAATATCTAGTTCAGTTTTATGTCAAACTAGGACATACAGGAAACCTGTGAGAGAACTAAGGGGAATATTAACATGTGGATAACAACCCAATGACAATGACCCAAGATTGACGACCAAATGTAAAAATGACAGTATAAATCATGACACCTGGTATGCAGGAGAAGCTGTAATTTGTTTGTCAAATATGAAAAGCCATTATACAAGTGGAAAGTCTTCCTTCTTAGTAAACGACTCTAAGGAATTTGATATTAATTGTTAGGCATCTCCAGTGCTTCGGGCTGTCCTGATGCCCTCGGTGCTGTCTCCTCTACACTATGGCCAACATTTAGTCATATAGTCATCTGGCTCTACATTTTCTAAATATCACCAAGTGCTTGGAGTAACTAAATATTGCAAGAAGCAAAGACAAATGTAGTTTAACAAGGGACTTAATGAAATTCGGTAAAGGGGTACGTCAAGCTTTTACAATACAAAACCTTAATGATCTTGCAGTGTTTGTGGCCAACCAAGCCAACAAGGTGTCTTGGTTGGCCGTGCAGACTACAGAGCAGAACTGAGAAAATCTTATAAAAAGGGAGCAAAGCTGAGTGTCTCGTTCAGCCCGTTGGGTTGGAGTGCATTTAATGTCCAAATCCAACGAGCTTCACACTGTGCAAGTCGTTTTTGAATCGGGCCACCTCTGGAGTTTGTCACAATCTTGTCAATCCCACAGACCATGAACCCACGAGGGTCCGCATTGTGATATGCTTTAAAATGCTGTGCAATCGGTCTGCCCTCTATATTGTAATCGTCTTTTTTGGCGGAAGTAATGTCTCTCATGTGCTCACGTACCCTTACTTTTAATTCACGTGTTGTGAGCCCAATATAGATTTTATTACATGGGCATGTGGCCTGGTACACGACAGCCCTCGTGTTGCAAGTGATTGTGTGGGTAATTTTGAATTCCTTAGATCTTGTAGAGTCAAAAAAGGTTTTAGCCCGTGCTACGTTTGGGCAAGCAACGCATCTACTGCAGGGTTTGCACCCCCATTCAGGCAATTTTGAGTCAAAGATGGTTCTGGGTTTAACTGTATCATAGTGACTGCGGACCAACAAATCGCGAAGGTTCTTGGAGCGTCGTGCCGTCACACTGGGCTGAGAGTTAATATACTGCGATAAGGTGGAGTCTGATTTTAAAATCGGCCAATATTTTGCTAAGATCTCTCGCATGGTTTGCCATTGTGAGTGGTAATTTGTAATGTATCTTACCTTATTTGGACTTGTTGTTTTGGGTGAGGGATGTAATAATGTTTGACGAGGGGTGGACCTGGCTCTGGAGTATGCCCTTTTGATGGCTCTGCCACTGTAGCCACGTTGTTTGAAACGTTTCTTTAAATCATTCGCTTGGGCTTCAAATTCAACATCTGTGGAGCAGATCCTACGTACACGAAGGAACTGCCCGACTGGTATCGCGCGGATCGTCTGGGGAGGGTGTGATGAAGAAGCGTGCAAGAGTGCGTTGACTGCCGTTTCCTTGCGGAATACGTTCGTCTGCAAAAAACCATTAGTGTCTCTCGTTAATTGAACGTCCAAGAAGGTTACCGAGGATTTGTTTGCCTCATAGGTAAGTTTAATGTTATAAAGGTTCTGGTTGAGCCGGGTGAAGAACTCACTCAGCTCGTCCAAATTACCTCTCCAGACAATTAGAATATCGTCGATGTACCGGGTCCAAAATATGACCCGGTCCATCAGCGGCGCATGATCGCCCGAAAATAGCTCCCTCTCCCACAGCCCCAGGAACAGATTAGCATATGAGGGAGCGCAAGCTGCCCCCATAGCTGTGCCCTGGAGCTGCAGGAAGAAGGACCCATTGAACATGAAAAAATTGTGAGAGAGAATAAACGTAAGGAGCTGTATCAAAAAATTGGAGAAATCTGGAGAAAAATTCTCCATGGAGAGAAAGAACTGTACTGCCCGTACACCGTCATCATGTTTGATGCAGGTGTAAAGCGACTCCACGTCGCATGTTACAAGGTACATGTTGTCTTCTATGTATAACCCATCTATCTTACACAATAAATCGGTAGTATCTTTAGTGTAAGAGGGAAGACATTCGACCAGTTTTTTTAAATGATGGTCGATGAACTTACTTGTATTCTCCGTGAGAGATCCTCGTCCGGAGATGATGGGCCTTCCTGGGGGTTGTGTAGCGTGTTTATGAATTTTCGGTAAGAGATATAATGTCGGAGTTATCGGATCCGGTACCTGAAGACAAGCAGATAGTTCTTTACTGATAATATTATTCTTAACCGCCTGGGTCAGTATTTGATTTAATTCTCTCATAAATTTGATGGAAGGGTTAAATGTCAGACGTTGGTAACATTGTCTGTCATTGAGCTGCCGGTAAGCTTCTTTTTCGTACATATCCTGGGGCCAGATGACTACATTACCCCCCTTATCTGCCTGTTTGATCACTATGGTTTTATCCCGTTTGAGGTTATTAATGCAGTGTCTTTCTGAATTCGAGAGGTTGTCATACCTGACCTGTTGTTGTACTTGCAGGAATTCATCAGTGACCACCTTCACAAATAACTCAACAGCTGGACAGGAGTTGAGTGGGGGGAATTTTTGTGATTTTTTCTTTATACACTGTGGAATGTCATCTTGTGGTAAATTTTCGTTTTGTAGTTCTTCCAAAATACGCACTGCTTCAATTTCTGCAGGGCTGTCAAAAATTTCCCTGGGATCCATCGTATGAAACCACTTTTTAAACAATAGTGATCTTCCAAAAATATGGAGGTCCTTTATGGCTGTAAAGGGATCAAAGGAAGCACAAGGTGAAAAAGTCAGCCCTCTCTCTAAAACACTAATCTCATCTGATGTCAAATAACGTTTGGATAAATTAATTACCTTTAGTTGGTTATCTGTTTTCCCGCTTCTTGTATCTGGGCGTCGCTTATTGGGCGCCTGGGAGGGAAAAAATTTCCTTTTCCTTCCTTGTGCACGCGGATCTGCTCTCGAGTTATCCTCCCGCTCACTTTGGGAGGCCATAGATGAGACCGATGATGCTTGACTCGTTGTGCGTCTTCTCCGTGTGTGAGTGGGAGAGCGCCTCCAACGATATACGTTTTTTTGCGTGAGGTCATTCAAATCCCTTTGGAATTTCTTAGACTTGAGATCACATATTTCTTTTTCCCATTTGGGAAACTCAGCATCCAGTGTAACTTCAAATGCTTTCAAAGCATCCGTTGATGTCATAGACGCCAGGGATCCACGTGTGGTTTCAATTTCTAGTTCTATCTGTTCCAGCGTTTGTTTATTAAGTTTTACGAGTAGCTCCATAAATTTTAATGAGCCATCTGTACAGATTTCCTCCCAGTTATTAATGAAGGATTCGTCCTCAATGGGAAAAGATGGAAATACCTGTATCCGCAGCCCTCTTGGTATCATTGCACGTTCAATATATTTTTCTAAAAATGCTTTGTTCCACCAAATTTTCATGCGTTTGTGGACAAGATTTCTCAGTCTGCTCTGCGCCACACTTACACCCATCTGACCATTTGCGTCCACACCCGGTGTTGATTCACTAAAAACCAGGTTAAGTTGTGTAAGCCAGGATTTCTCTCTGGCCTTGTAGTCCATGGTGGCGGCTGTTCCAGGATCTGTGAAATATCCACAGTAATATATTAACAAATGACTATGAAACAGTACCGATGGGTGAGGAGATAGGAAACACAAGTTATAAAGTACTATTGTTCTAGAGTGGGATTGTAGAGTTAAACATGATTTCCATTCTCCACCAGGTGAAGGAAGCTCAACCTGAATAATTTATGCACTCCTCCTCCTCCTCATTTTCCTCCTTCTCCTCCTCTTTGTACACTAAAGCAGAGGAAACTGGCTATTTTTTGCCAGGGCCAACTGGCTCTAGCTATAGTACTCTATGTATTTAATTTTTCTGGAGGGCCACCTACCCGGTCCTCTGTTTTAAACAATTTTTGGGAGTGCCACATACAGGCACTCAATCTATTTAATTTTTCTGGAGGACCACCTACCTGCTCCTCTGGTTTGAAAACTTTTTTGGATTGCCACATACAGGCACTGAATCCATTTAATTTTTCTGGAGGACAACCTACCTGCTCCTCTGGTTTGAAAACTTTTTTGGACTGCCACATACATGGGGCTCGTTATTCGAGACGAGCACTCGAGCATCGGGAAAAGTTCATCTCGAATAACGAGTAACCGAGCATTTTAGTGCTCGCTCATCTCTAGTAATGGTGTAAAAAAGCTAATCTCTTGTCTGCAGTGGGATACCGCTTCATTTTTATAGAGGAATAAGCCACATACTGTAACAGGTGTGTTCTGATGATACTACATCACCACTAAGCCTCTATATGCACACAAAGAAAATCATGATTGCCTGTCCACCGGATAGCTGATAAATCATTGGTCCAACTACTGGGGTCTCCCAGTTCAGTTTCAGACAGTGGTAGTGCATATGCTGTACAATACTTGTATAGAACTGAGAGAGAGACGGGCAATATCTAAGTCAGATTTAAGAGGCTGTCCGAAGGTTGAAAATCATGGCTGCTTTCTACCAAAAACAGCTCCTCTCCTGATCATGTGTAGTGATCATGTGTAGTGTTATTACAATTAAGCACCATTCATCTCTATATAGCTGAACTGCAATACCAGCACAAACCATGGTCAGTTTTTAGGTAGAAAGCAACATTAGAGATTGAAAAATAGACAACCCCTTCTGTTTTTTTGCTAACTTGGAGTCTCTATGGTTAGATCCTCTTCTCTTCTTACCCTCTTTAAGGCAACTAAATTTGTATGGCATTTTTTTGAACAATGAATAATATTTATGAGGGTTTAATAACCAGGAGACTTTGGGGCACATTTACTAAGAATGTCGGAAACTGCACTAAAAGTGCTTTGCTGTGTATAATGTCCGGTGCACCAGATTCATGAAATTATGAATCTGTCGCTTCCCTGCACTGGCCTGACAGAGTTCACCAACTTTTTTGTGGTGCACCCTTAACATAGGGAGTGCGACTGACTTTGCATGTTAAATCAGGTGCATGCTCTGACTGAGCACCAGAACGCCCCCTAATGTGTGTCACATGGTGCGTAGTGCAGGTGCACCACAAAACGGTTGTGTGCAACACATTCATGGTGCAGACACTTCTTAAATACCTGTTCAAGCAGTTTCCACTAGAAAGACCGTGCAAAGTCTTACATCAGACTGGCGCAAAGCCCTTATTAAATGTGCCCCATTGTGTTCTGTCTCCAGGGCCGGCATCAGCACTGGCCTAGCACTGGCCTTCTCGACCGAGCATCAAGCTCGGACGAGCATGTTCGCTCATCTCTAGTCACAACGTAGAAACACATAAAGCATAATAGGTAGCATACACATATACAAAAACTGTCATGACCTGGAATAGGTGGTGTATATAACCTTTGTTTTTTTTACCTGACTGCCAGACTCAATTAAAATGTATAAAATGTTCAATAGTTAATTGCAAAATCTGTGCCACTTCATTGTACAATGTGTTATCCCCCTGCGTAAAAGATCTCTCGTAATATCTAAATGGTTCCTTAGTGATATAGAGATTTAGTCTCTTACCATAAACTCCCAGATGACCCAGAACATGATAAAAGCCTATACTCATTGGTTATACAACGTGTTTCACAATCTTTACACAAAGCACCAGGCTCCTGTGATCTTTCTTTTAAAAATTATATTGAAGAACAAAATATTTCATTTTAAAATAATGTAGATATCACAATGAGAGGTTTTTAGGATTGTTGAACGTTCCATCATATGACAAGGAGAGATCATCACATTCTAAATTACAGGTAAATTGTAAATAAAAAAAAGTACAAGGATTTGAAAAGTACTGACAAAAATACTCAAATTGAAAAGCCATAGGGGCACATTTACTTACCTAGTCCAGGGAGTTCACAGAAAGTGCATGGTCCAACGATCATGCACTGTGCCGCGATTCACTAAGATTGTGCACCCGATATCCTGTATGTGTCGCTTCCCCGCTCAGGTCCAACGGAGTTCACCTTCTTCTTCCTGGTGCATGTAAGTGCAGATGTCTTGCGAAACGAATTGAAAGTTAAATCCCGCGCTCGGTCCGATACAGTCGGATCGTCCGAAGGCCGCCCCCCCCCCCCATTTCTGTTGCATGAAAGCCATTGCAGCTGTGCCATAATCCAATCGCGTGCGACACAATTCCCAGTTAAATACCTGTCACAGTGGCGCAAATCCCGAAGACTTCGAAAACCCGACAGAAGTGCAATCTGCGGACCCTTAGTAAGTAAGCCCCATAATTTTCTTAGCTTTTTTGTAGGAGAAGCTGTAATGCCTTTTTTTTAATAGGCCATCAGTGAATCGGGAGAAACATGACCACATTCTCTCAGGCATAGCCATTGCTTGAGTCCGTTATGCATCTCAGAAAATGAGTGGCCGCTATCACAACACCTTATGGAAGGATGTTTTGTATGCCAATGCAAACTGTCAAAAAAAATACATCTCACAGTTATGGTTTGGACTTCATTTGACCATGTTCTTAATAAACCCTCACTGGTCAGCTTGTTATCTCCTATCCCATGGATAGGGGATAACTTATATATTTGTTACAATTCCGTTAATGTTTCACAACTTTCCAAAGGTCTTAAACTGCTTGTGTCTTGAATACTTTTGGCAAAGTGTTTTAACTATTCTACATTGGACTTTTCCCTCCATCAGCTGATAACATGTTTCAAGAATTAAGAAATGAAACGGTAGGAGCTCAGTTCTACATATCTTCATTCTGTGTTTCAGAATCTGGAAGAATAGTCCTTCTTACTTCAGTGCTGTTGGGTTATTTCCTCATTCTGGCCGGTAATTTTTCCATTATTTCATTGATATGTCTTGATTCTCAGCTTCATACATCTATGTACTTCTTCCTTACCAATCTGTCAGTGCTGGACATCTTATATGTCTCCACAACTCTCCCCAAACTAGTGCACATATCCTACACTGGTGACCATTCTGTGTCTTACAAAGCTTGTATTACCCAATTATACATGTTTTTGTTTTTCGCTGATACAGAGAGTTTTCTGTTGGCGTCTATGGCCATTGATCGCTATGTAGCAATTTGTTTCCCGTTACATTACTCCCTCATTATGAATAAACGGACTTCTATATTGTTGTCGCTCACTGCATGGTTCATGGCTGCCCTCAACGCCATGATCCTTACTTGTTTTGTATGGAATTTGAGTTTCTTTGGCTTTGTTCAAGTTCAAAACTTCTTCTGTGATCTGAAAGCTCTGCTTATCGCATCCTCAAGTGATACCAGATTCTTGAAAAAATTTATTGTAGTAGATGGAATTTTTATTGGATCTGTCCCATTTCTACTGATTTTGACCTCGTATACCTGCATCATAAGGACCATTCTGAAAATTCAATCACCCACTGGAAGATGGAAAACTTTCTCAAGTTGCTCATCCCATATAACAATTGTTATTCTGTACTATGGTTCTGCCATGTCCTTATACATGCAATATTCCCAATCACAGGACGCCATCTTGTCAGTAATATTTGTTACTTTGGTTCCACTCCTTAACCCTCTAGTATATAGTTTGAGGAATAAAGACATACTCAGAGCAATTAAAAAAGTTTCTCATAGTAGGAAGAACCAACTAGCCACCAGAATGGTTAAATTTGTCACTGTACAACCAACAAAGTAACAATGGGTGTTGGAGGATTCTGGTAATATCCAGAAAACCTTCAGAAGGTAGTTACAAACATGCTTTCCATAACTATGAAAAAGTTGTGTACATCAAGCATACTCATAGAAACACTATACATGCAAAACTTTTTTCTTGGCCATTTCAGCTACCAGTCATGTGGCCTGACCTGTGACTATCACCCGGACTATAAGACGGACTTATTCAGACTATAAGACCCACTGGACCATAAGACCCACCTAGGTTTTAGAGGAGGAAAAATAAGAAAAAATGTTTTTTCCACAAATGGTGTGCTAAAATATTTAATAAAGTAACAGAGTATACTGCTCGGTTGAGTATTAGCATACTTTATCCAATAAATTTCGTTCCACTTTACAATTGTGTCCCACTTGTTGTTGATTCTTCATCAAAAAATTACAATTTTATATCTTTATTAGAGATGAGCGAACATGCTCGTCCGAGCTTGATGCTTCGAGCATTAGCGTACTCGAAACTGCTCGTTGCTCGGACGAATACTTCGCCCGCTCGAGAAAATGGCAGCTCCCGCCGTTTTGCTTTTTGGCGGCCAGAAACAGAGCCAATCACAAGCCAGGAGACTCTGCACTCCACCTGGCTAGGGGTAGAGGATGAGGACGAGGGCGGGGACGTGGGCGTCCATCTACTGCAGGGGTCAGAGGCCGTGGTCCTGGGTGGGGTGAGACACCGCCTGCTGATGAGGGAGCAGGGGAACGCCGCAGAGCTACACTCCCTAGCATATCCTAAACTTATAAGAACGCTACTACACTTGATCTTATACAAAAGGTTCTTAGAAGTGCTGTTTGGGGAGTAGCCTAGAGACAGGGGCTTGGATTGGCGAAAGCTCGCCTGGCAGCGGAGCGCCAGCTCCATGCCAAGATCCAACTAACATAGTTTTAACTGCAGCACCTTTAATCTACTACTAGTTCACTGCCTCCATACATGGTCCCCTTATCAAACGAGCTGTGTCAGGCAGAATTTTGGGTTGTTTTCATGGCTTCCATGTTAACTTTGTCGCCACCCTGCTGTGTAATCCACAAAATATACTGGCAAACTTTTATCATGTACCGATATTATTTGAGCGCTTCTTGCTCACCTCCTTTGGTTCCTCTCTGCCACCCATTGGTTTGAAGCCTGAGTCCATTTAGGGTATGTCGCCATGACACTCTCTAGCCTGCTGCCGCTGCCTCTGCATGCCGTCCCCTATAGTGTCAGGGTCAATTATTGGATGTTTTAGATGCTATCTAGCTTCATTCTGTCACTCTGTCATGGCCATGCTGTTGCCCATAATTTTGGCATAATGGTGCGTTTAAGCAGCCTCAGAGGCATCCATGCATGCTGCCCCTGCTGTTTCCTGTCCATTTCCGTGGTGTTTCCATCCTTTTCTGAGGTTCCCAGGTGTTTGGCCAAGCTTCCCTGTGCAGAGCCTTGGTCCCCTTGAAAAATGCTCGAGTCTCCCATTGACTTCAATGGGGTTCGTTATTCGAGACGAGCACTCGAGCATCGGGAAAAGTTCGTCTCGAATAACGAGTACCCGAGCATTTTAGTGTTCGCTCATCTCTAGTCATTGGATTTGCTTGCACCTTTGCCATTGCTATTATTTTTGCCTTCAATGACTTCTGCTTTTCCAATGTCATTGATCACTTCTTCTGTGACATAAGTGGATTATTAGAACTTTCCTGTAATTATATATCAGTACTTTGGACTTTGTTATTTTCAGGTTCTGCTTTATTCTTTACATGCTTTATTCTTACTATAACGTCTTACATACTCATCATTTCCTCCATTTTGAAAATTCAATCTGTACAAAAGAAGCATAAAGCCTTCTCCACCTGCGCCTCCCATCTCATAGCAGTGAGCGTATTCTACTCTTCCCTTTTGATTCTGTATCTAATACCAAATGGACTGAGAACGCAAAGTCAGCGTAAAATAATTACCATTCTCTATACGAATGTCATCCCAATGGTCAACCCTTTTATTTATAGTTTAAGAAACAAAGATGTCAGCAAGGCCTTAAGACATCTTCTAAGACGGGCATCTTCATAATTATGTCATCCTTAAAGGGGTATTCCAGGAATAAAAATAATACATATTCAAATGGGTCATTAAAATATAAGCGATTATGTAATTAGTTGTTATTTACAATTTTTGCTCCTCTTAGCAGATAAATGCTGTTGACATAAAGTGTAAAGAAGAATTAAAATGTTACTGGCCCTTTAATCACTGTGACTTTGTCCCTGTGGAGGAGACACATGAAAGAAGATGGCCGCTGGTTACATGTTCAAATCACATGTCCTGCACCTTCCTGGGATGGTCAGGTGATCTGTACTATGCTGTCATTGATTGTTTTCAGTGCATCCAGTATGGCCGGTGTGTGGTGAGACATCATCTCAGTAAGGTAATGTGGAGTGATAGCAGTTATACATCATTACTATGGTAACAGAGCAGGACAGTCTGTTATATCATCACTGGGAGCAGAGCATGAGAGAGAGGATCCGCTACTAGGAACCGAAGGATCATGGGAGTTGTAGTTGTAGATGGCGATCATCTAGGAGACAACTCCGCCTACATAAGAAAGACCATACATTTTTGTGAATCATAAAAGCAAACTATTTAAGCTCCGTTTTGTGATTAATGACATTGAGTTTTGTTGTATTCATTTATTTTTACAATTATGGGATTTTGTATCAGAAGTTCTCATTCCCGAAATTCCCCTTTAAGGAAAAAAAACTAATCCTGATGGGATAACCTATGTCATAAACCTTATGAGAACATATGCACATATTGGAGGAGAGTTTCTCACTTTGAACGTCTTCTACAACCTACAAATCTTTCTCTCTCAGCTTACTATAAGGTGACTAGTAATTATCACAAAACTTATTGTACTAATCACTTTTTATTTTACCGAAAACAATAATACACGAGGAGAGCGCTACTATGTTTATATCTCGTCTCTCCTCTTGACTATCACTGGAGATCTAGGGCTCGAAACATCACGGATCGCCTAGCTTCAGTATTGTTCCCAGGTCACTTACCAAATTATCCTAATTGAGTCTCAACATATATACTAATTATCTTAGTGTAACATCCCTCAAATGTTGTGTTTTTCTCTCAGTGCTTCATTTGCATCCATGCCTGAAATTTGCAACAAATATAATTTTTCTGGTTAGCCAATAACGGTATCATTCCTTAAGCACTTTTGTAGTTTTTACACAAAAGTATTTACATCAGAATTTCGATTTTTCCTGGCTAACAGGGTACTTCTACAATTTTCTCAACATACCATGGGCTACCAAGAACATTCTTACCTTTAGACAGCTTGATAAATCTACCCCAATGTCCTTAGATACCATCAACCCTGCCCCCTTCCCATGCAGAAAATCTGAGGATGATCCAAAAGCTAAGGTAAGATGATACAAATGCAATGGAATTTACTGCAGATCTCTAGCAGAGAGGAAGACTCCTGTGTCTCAGACAGGGAACCAAATACTGCAAATCGAATATGCTTTCAGTTTATTTTTAATAACTGACAAAATGCCAATTAAATAAAGAAACGAGAAATCTAAATCAAATCAATATTTGGTGTGACTGTCCTTCCTCCTTTGGATAAGCAGTTTTTGAAGGAACTCTACAGTAGGGTTGTTGAGGTCAGCACAGATCTTCTGTGGATGTGGGCTTGCTAAAAGTGTTCTGTGCCTTCAGTTATTCTCTGATAGACCTGATGATGCTGAAATGTTGGTCCACAACTTCCCTTCCAAGAATGTTTGAAGACAATTCTATATGACACTGGCTGGATGTTTGGAATAATTTTCCTGCTGGAGAATATATTTTTAACACTTTTATTAAAACCTTTATATTTGATATTATTGTTTACACATTTTCCATACATTTTTGCACAGTACAATATGCTAAAGTAATTGGTTTTGTCTGAAATTTTGAATGTTTTTTTAAAATGGTGTAGAAATCATCCATTATTATAATTTAATAATATTTTTAATGATTTTATATCATATATCAGTTGGTTCATTCCTGAGAATTGCTCTAGCTGATCAAAAAGCATGAGAAGTATTTTGGTGAAGAACCATTGCCATGATTCTTGGTTCACAAGGTGTAAAATGAAGTTAAAAACCTTGTATACACTGGAGATCAAAATTAGAGAACAGTGTCTGATCACTTGATTTTTGCAAAAATAATGTTATCTCCATTGATCAACATTTGAAGCATTTTCTAAAAGGGGTTACCATGTCCCTACAAAACTACCAAAGTATGAATATAAAGGTGCAGATTTATCAAGCTGTCTAAAAGTAAGAATGTTCTCAGTTGCCCATGGCAACCAATAACAGCTCCCCTTTGAAATATTCATGAGCACTGGTAAAATGAAAGCTGAGCTGTATTTGGTTTCCATGGGCTACTACTCTTACTTTTAGACAGCTTGATAAATCTGCCCCAAAATCTTTATTTTGCAAGAAACATGATGATGATCATTAGAAAACAGCAATAACTTTAGCACAGAGAAAGATTATAATTACATTTTCTGAAGGTTCCACCAGTCCCCCATCAGTAGGAAGTGCACAGGCCTTTGCTGTGGATTACTTCAGCACCGGCCACAGGACATCACTAGTCCCTCACATGGATCTGCTGGGATATGGGGCTGCTCTTCTTCCAGTCTCTTCCACAGTTCCGTGACTGTTGTGGGTTTCTTATCCATAACTCTGTTACCAAGGATTTTTCAGATTTCTATGGGGCTTAGATCAAGACTCTAGTATATGCATTCACTCTGCCATATATCTGTATGAGATGCCCAACTCCTGCTGCACAAAATATTCCCCAAACCATGGCACTCCCTCCAGCACCTTTCACTGACTTCATTACACACTTTGGGTGCAGACTTTCTTCAGTTTGTCAATGAACATAATGTTTCCCGTAAGACCCAAATAAATAAAATTTTCTCTCATCACTAAAATGAACCATGTACCACTTCTCTTCAGCAAAGGTGAGTCCATCCTTCTGATTCTTACTGCCAATGAGAGGATTGGTCACTGCAGAGTAGGCTTTCAGTACAAATGCTCTGAAATATGAAATATACATAATATGTGAAACAGATCCTTGGCCTGTTCTGTGCTGAATTTGCAAGTAATTCCAGGTGCAGTGTTGAAACGATTGCCCATGGAGATTCTCTGCATTATCCTGTCCTCTCTTGCATATGTCTTTCAAGAGTAACCAACCTTCACAGGCGATGTTGTAAAGATTCAATATTCTAGAAATCACAAACTTGGAACAACCAACTTCTCTTGCTATGGCTTATAGGGTCACCCGTTTGGCCTTCATCTGGACAACCAGTTGACAGAGGGTTTCAGTCACTTTGGAACAGCGCAACATTTTTGTAAAGTCAGTGAAAAATGGTAAGTTAACACCTTAACCTCTTAACGACCTAGCCCTTTTTAGTTTTTTCACTTCCATTTTTCACTCACCACCTTTAAAAATCTATATTTTTTTTATTTTTCCACATAAAGAGCTGTGTTATGGCTTATTTTCTGCGTAACAAATTGCACTTCATAGTGAGGGTATTTAATATTCCATGCCTTGTACTGGGAAGTGGTAAAAAAATTCCATGAAAATGGTGAAAAAACACATACGCGACATTTTCTTGTGGACTTGGATTTTACAGCTTTCACTGTGAGCCCCAAATTACATGTCTTCTTTATTCTTTGGGTCAGTACGATTACGGGGATACAACATTTGTATAGGTTTTACAATGTTTTCATACATTCACAAAAATTAAAACCTCCTGTACAAATTTTTTTTTGTGGATTGTGCGATAGTCTGGCGCTAATAACTATTTCATACTTCGGTGCATGGAGCTGTGTGTGGTGTCACTTTTTGTGACTTTTGATGGCATTTTCATTGCTATAATTTTTAGGACTGTTCGACCTTTTGGTCACCTTTTATTGATTTTTTTTAGATCAATAAATAATAATCGGAAGACACGCACGAACACCTGCAATGTGAAGAATAGAATTAAAACATTAAAAACAGTGAATACAGGACCATTTAAGTGCAGAACACATTGAAAGAACAATATTCTTCACATTCCAGATGTTCCGAACATCTCCGAACCTAGCGGGAGACACGTGCGCACACCTGCAAAGTGAAGAATAGTGTTATTTCAATGTGTTCTTACAAGTAAAACATATGGAAACATCTGGAATATTTTATTCTGCAATAAAAATACTGTTCTTCACTTTCTTTTATTAATTTACTGCTCGATCTCGAGCCGGCGAGATACTCGTCCGAGCAACGAGCCGGTCCGAGTATGCTAATACTCGACCGAGCAGTATACTCGGGCGAGTATACTCGCTCATCTCTAATAAAAAGAAATTTTTTACTGCAGCTTTTACAGTCGATATCTCAGTTTTTCATCACCCAGAACCAAAACTGTGTGTCTAGGTGCCATAGTTGTGAGTTGTTCAACTGCCTTATATCTGTAAATGCACTTAGGACTTTTATATCCCTACGGCAGTCTTGGAGCTTATTTTCTGAATTCTTTAGCCATTAGTAAGTATTATGGAAAAAATATATTTAAAATTATAAAATAACCAATAACTCTTTGGGGATTTAATTACAAAAAATCTTCTGGGACTAAAATTGTCATAAAACCTCTGGCTTTCCTTCAGCAAATTGGCACAGATTTACATTTCTACGACGTGCACGGCTACCTGCACTTGGTCAGAAAATTTGAGAATGTTAAAAAAACAAAACTGAGCAAGATATAAATTGACTATTTCACTAATACAGTTCTTTCAATTATTCATTAGACTGGACTGGTGAGGTTTTATTTTGTTGAAGCATTAAATATTTTATTATTCTTAACCCAGTTTTATAAATTGTACAAAACAGAATTTCTTTGAGAATATGTTCACTCCGGACTGAAAAAATTTGACCAACCTGAGCAAATGGGCACATTTTTTTTTCTGTATATTGTGCATTTCTACTGCAACTGTTTAAAGGAAATCTACTTGCAGGATGAAGGATTGTAAATACAAGTTTTTAAGAATAAAAGCCTTTAAAAATAATGCTAATTATTTCTCCATCAATACCTCATTTGCATAATTTGAAAACCCTTTTTTTGTAAACACCATGAATAAGAAGCTAAAGAAAGAGAAGATCCTTGCAAAGGGGCCACTCACCAGTCTGTCAGTGTGCTTGGTTTACAATCCTTCATCCTGGTGGTAAATTTTATTTAAGATTTTCCTTCTGTTATCTTAATTTGTGATGCTTTGGACTACGTAATCTAAGCTCTTAT
>WNYA01002362.1:0-43099 GCA_019512145.1 Engystomops pustulosus
CAGGGTTGGGAGCTGTGGTCAGGGTTGGGTGCTGGGGTCAGGGTTGGTTGCTGTGGTCAGGGTTGGGTGCTATGGTCAGGGTTGGGTGCTGGGGTCAGGGTTGGGTGCTGGGGTCAGGGTTGGGTGCTGGAGTCAGGGTTGGGAGCTGTGGTCAGGGTTGGGTGCTGGGGTCAGGGTTGGGAGCTGTGGTCAGGGTTGGGAGCTGAGGTCAGGGTTGGGTGCTGGGGTCAGGGTTGGGAGCTGTGGTCAGGGTTGGGAGCTGTGGTCAGGGTTGGGTGCTGGAGTCAGGGTTGTGCTTTAGTTACTTACCCACAATATTATTTGGAAAGAATAATTTGTAGTTGGATTGAAAACTGGCTGAAGGATCGTATCCAGAGATGTGGTCAATGATTCCTACTGAGAATGGTCACCAGGTATAAGTGGTGGACCCCCGGGGTCTGTGCTTCACCCACTATTATTTTATTTATTTATTAATAATTGAGAGGTAGGAATGAATAGCACTGTGTCTAGATGTAGAGACAACACCAAAATGTGTAGTGTAATCCAGTCTATGGAGGATGGAGGGAGTAGTACAAGCTGTGTAGTGTAATACAGTCTATGGAGGATGGGGGGAGTAGTACAAGTTGTGTAATGTAATATGGTCTATGGAGGATGGGAGTAGTAGTACACGCTGTGTAGTGTAATACAGTCTATGTAGGATGGGGGGAGTAGTACAAGCTGTGTAGTGTAATACAGTCTATGGAGGATGGGGGTTGTAGTACACGCTGTGTAGTGTAATACAGTCTATGGAGGATGGGAGTAGTAGTACAAGCTGTGTAGTGTAATACAGTCTATGGAGGATGTTCTTAGGCTGCAGGTGACCTGGTTAAATTGAGCGTTTGGTCATCCGCTTGGCAAATGAGGTTCAATGTAGATAAATGTAAGGATATGCACCTGGGGGCTAATAATACACAGGGAACATATGTCCTTGGGGGAGTAAATATGGGAGAGTCTCTCATTGAGAAGGACCTGGGTGACTAAATTTATGAATGGTCCATACACAATACACTATATGGTGGATAGTTGTTTTAGGTTAAATCAAATCAAAAGACAAGGGGGCGGAGTCTGCGTCTGGAGAAAACCAGGTTTAATCACCAGAGGCGACAGGACTTTTTTACTATAAAAATGGTCAATCTGTGGAATAGCCCGGCTCAGGCGCTGGTCACAGCAGGGACAGCAGAGAGCTTCAAGAAGGGTCTAGATGCCTTATTACATGTAAATAACATTGATGGTTATGTTATATAGAATTGTTTCCCCCAAATCCCTTCCTCATCCAATCCCTTCCTCATCCAATCCCTTCCTCATCCAATCCCTTCCTTATCCAATCCCTTCCCTTCCTCGGTTGAACTTGATGGACATTTGTAGTTTTTCAACCGTAGAAACTCTGTAACTACCTGGACCACACACATGAAGGAGCTCCCAGCCAATGGAAATGACAGATTATTTTATCCCAATTCTGTAAATACGTCCCCTGATCATTAATAATTATCTCTTTATTCTGTTTTTATGACATATTTTATTACACTCCAAACCTACTTTATAAATCTGCAGATTCTTGAATACAGCAGTGGTAGTAACTCTGCACTACCTTAACCCCAACATTGAATCAGAACTAGCAATGAAGGTGCTCAGGTGATATACAGGTGCTTAACTGTATGAAAATTGGAAGTATAAAAGGGGAAATTGCACCAAGCACCAATCCCCGCTAATGGTTAGATACTATACATGCACATTATTTATTAACTATGATGGTTAAAATACAAATTACATCAAATTAAAATACAATATTGCACAATTGGAGTGGAAATGTCCCCCTTCAGAAAAATGGTGGACACTGACATTAGAAAACACAAAGCTTCCAATTACCATAACAACCTCTCTAAAAAAGTGATCAAAGAGTTACAGACGAATTTCCACGTCACAATCCGTCCAGCCGACAAATACAACCGTGAATGTATAAAACAACTGAACGATTCAACTGTGTACAAAAAACTGAAAGAGAACCCTTTGAAAAAGAACTAGACAAATTAGCACTGAATAAAGGCATCTTGACACAATCCGGATATAAATACATTTCAAACTCCAATTATCGTATCCCTGTATTTTACTGTATCCCTAAAATCCATAAGAATGACAAGGACCCCCCAGGACGCCCCATTGTATCGGGAATAGAATCTTTGACATCAAATTTATCCCGATACATAGACCAATTTCTACAACCCCACACAGACCTGGAGCTACATTAAAGACACAACACAAATAGTCAGAACTTTAGAAGATTTCCATTGGCAATCCGATTGGATATTAATAACGTTGGATGTGACCTCTCTATACACTTGCATTGATCATAACAGGGGGAGTTGAAGCCGTGAAATAGCATCTTAATAAGGCGGAGCTCCTACACACAGAACAAATACAATTTCTGTTAGACAGTATTATGTTTATTTTGATTCACAATTTTATTTGCAGTGTTTAGGCACAACCATGGGGAACAGATTCGCGCCTGGTTATGCCAATTTATTTATGGCCCATTGGGAAGACTTCACCATCCAACCCCATCTAGGCGCGGGTCTGGTCCTCTGGCGGAGATATATAGATGATATGATTTGTATCTGGGACGGCCTCGCAACATTCATCAATGCACTAAACAGTAATCACTTAAATCTGCGTTTCAGTCCAACCATCAGCGCACAACAAGTAGAATTTTTAGATCTCCTTATCACAGCAGACAATAAGACACTTAGCTGTAGCACCTTCAAGAAACCCACAGCCAAAAATGGTTACATTGTATTCGCCAGTTGCCACTTACCACAGTGGTTACTGAATGTCCCTTACGGACAGTACAGACGTATAAGGAGAAATTGTACGGAGATGGATACATTTGAAAGAGAAGCAACAGAACTTACTGAACAGTTCCTACAAAAACAGTATCCAAGACCGGAAAAAGCCAGAAATACGGACAGAGAAGTGATTCTAGGGAAGAAAAAGGTTGAACAATTACCCCTCAGGGACAATCAACCGACCGAAGACCAAACAAAAATATTATTACCGTTCAGTGTACATCATACCAAAATCAAGAAAGTAATCCAGAGACATTGGCATATTTTGAAAAATGACAAAATAATTGGGGAATCCTTACCCCCCACAACCACCGATAGTATTTACTAAAGCTCCCAATCTTGGGACACAGATAGCTCCATCAATAAGAACTAATAGAAACAAAATGCAATCTTCTACTTGGCTATCCCTTAAAGGATTCTTTCGTTGCGGCAGATGCATTTGCTGCAGATCTACTAGCTTCAATAGACAAACAGACGTCCTTTCATCCAACAGTAATGATCCAACAGCACGAAAGTCATCTATATCATAGAATGTCCATGCCATAGACAATACGTAGGAAGAACAGGCAGAAAACTCAAAGAAAGAATAGGGGAACATTTTAGGAACATAAAAGCAGGTTTCGAACAACACAGCTTGTCTTCCCATTACAAAAAATTCCACAATTGTAGCCGACACTAAGTTCAGTGCGATCCATTCTGTGACCCCTGACTGGCGAGGTGGTAACTTTATGGCTAAAATGTCAAGATCTGAAGCTAAAATGATTTACAACTTTGATACCATTATCCCCAAGGGACTCAATGCTGAAATGGAACTGATTGGTTTCCTATGAGGAATAGAGCCGCGTGCACACTGGGCGTCTGTGTCAGGCTGTCTCCAGCACACTGGCGCACACTGAATGCGGGGCTCTCTCCCGTAGTATACCTCTGCATGACATGTACTCCAGAGCCTCAGACTGCTCCAACAATTTAGTGCTTGAGGCTCATATATATTAGACAGATGGTAACATACCAGAGTGTATGCTGAATTTCGCTGGAGCATGTTTTATATGTACAATGGGTCATACGGCGAAACGACAGTAATTGTGCCATCTGTGGGTCATATATTTAACAAAGTGTAAACATTCGCATTACCACTATACATTCAGTATCTTTATTTTATATAGTTGTTTTTTATTCATATATTTATTTTTACAGATTCAGGTTTTGATGTATTTATATTTATTTTTCTGTTTAGATCCAGGCCGGGTTTTTGTAGAAGCTTTTGTATATAACAGGCATTGCGGGCAGTTCATTTTATTATTTAGCTACTGAAGAAAGAGCCAAGCAGAGCTCAGAAACGCGTCTAACGATATACAAAGATACCGTGGGACATACAAAGATACCGTGGGACATACAAAGATACCGTGGGACATACAAAGATACCGTGGAGTTAGTGCTCAATTTAACCATTGCAACTAAAATAACAGGAGTAACTATACGTCCTCCAAAGAAAACCCATCCCTTTTACCTGGGAAGCGTACAGCTAGAGACGATCATCAGCTGGAGTAATCAGACGGAACACAGCATATTGACGCATGCGCACATCCACTCTGGGGACTACAGTGTGTACATACCTGGATAGTGGTGGGTGCATGGAATGTCACAGGATTCCAAGCAATTGTGATGTCATAATGCAGGGGGTGGGGCTACAGCAGTGGGCGGGGCTACAGAAGTGTGATGTCACATTTTTTTTTTAACTTTTTTTTATTTTTATTTTTACTATTTTTCAAACTCCCTAGGGTACTTTAACCCTAGGTTGTCTGATCGATCCTATCATATACTGCCATACTACAGTATGGCAGTATATGGGGATTTTCCTCCTCATACATTACAAGCACATTGTAATGAAGGGGTTAAAACGAAATAGCCTCGGGTCTTCGGAAGACCCGAGGCTACCATGGAGATGGATCTCCGCCCCCCGGTGACGTCACGGGGAGCGGCGATCCCAGCCTCTTTTTGAGGCTGCCGGCAGCTTTGCCGGCAGCCAGCGCTGTGAAGACACCCGCGATCGGTGCTAGCAATATGCAGCAAAGACTTACCGGCTATGGAGAGGGCTCAGCCCGTGAGCCCTCTCCATGCAGCGCGACCCGACCATCGCTGTGAATACACGGCGGGCGGTCGCGAAGTGGTTAAAGGTTTCTTTCGTTGCGGCAGATGCATTTGCTGCAGATCTACTAGCTGCAATAGACAAACAGACGTCCTTTCATCCAACAGTAATGATCCAACAGCACGAAAGTCATCTATATCATAGAATGTCCATGCCATAGACAATACGTAGGAAGAACAGGCAGAAAACTCAAAGAAAGGGGGTGGGGCTACAGCAGTGGGCGGGGCTACCCTAGGCTATAAAAACCCCACCCGCCATCCACCTGGTGCCATTTGGTCCTAGGCTATAAAAACCCCACCCGCCATCCACCTGGTGCCATTTGGTCCCCGCTAGTAGTGGAAGCAGGAGATGAAACTATTAGTGGTCCTTATTGCATTGCTATTTCAAGTCTTTTCTTTGAGACCTTGATCTAGTGTTTTTTCGTCATCGCTGGGTAGGGGCTTTGCCTCCTGCCCTTTGTGGGCCTTAGGGCTCCCCGTGGGCCTTAGGGCTCCCCCCAACCTTTTTAGGTTTTTTTTGTGTTTGTACATCTTTTCCTCATAATGGACCGGCGATCCCGGATGGCAGAGTCAGGTAAGTGGACGCTTTTTCTGCAGGATGTATCATCTGTTGTACACAAATTATACATACCCCGTTTCCCCGAAAATAAGACAGTGTCTTATATTAATTTTTGCTCCTAATGAGGCACTAGGTCTTATTTTTAGGGGATGTCTTATTTTTCCATGAACAAGAATTTACATTTATCGTTGGACAAAAATTCTCCTTCTCTAACCTCCTTATGACTCTCCAAACTCTGAATTTCCTGCTGTATTTCTTGTGACTCCATTTCTATGAGAATCATTGGCCCCGGTCTCTCATGTTTAGTAAAAGCACTTTCCATAAATGACCCTTCTTATCCTGGGAGCTGCTGGGATCACATTTGCAGCACAACAGCCGGTGATTTACTTCCATGAATTCTTCTCCATGTCACAACCTTCTGCAGCATCTAAAAGATCTAATAATACTAATGTATAGCGCGGGGGGAGCTGCTGCAATGGCGGCCGCTAGGTCTTATTTTCAGGGGAGGCCTTATATTTCTAAGCCTGAGCACTAGGTACTAGGTCTTACTTTCGGGGGATGTCTTATTTTATGGGAAACAGGGTAGCTCCATATTTCGCATATCTGAGACGTCTTCTCACCACTAAGCTCAGAGCTGACATTTTTATCCACTATTTTACCTTTAAATACATGACACCCGGCAATCTCCCCCAATGCCCCCCAAATTACACAGCAAAACTGATTCCAACTTCCTTCTTTTATGACTCCGCCCCCCACCTATAGATTATTTCGTTATTCTGATTGTTGGTATTCTGACTCCGGCTTGTATCTGGACCTTGTCGGACCTCACTTGTCTTTCATATTTCCTCAAAAGTGTGAAAGAATAAAAACACTCCCGAAAATTTGAACATTAATTTACTTTCACTGTTTATAAAACCACAACGGAGAGAAAACATTCCGTTTTTGATTAATTATTGGAATTCTTTGTTAATAGCTTCTGATCGCATCGGAACTGCATCATGTGACCCCGCCCTTAATACCTCGGTGTTCACGGTTCTTCTAGTACCAAAAAATTTCCATGCTCTGAGCATGAAAATATCTTCTCCCTGTATCAATAGTTTGATTTATGGATAAAATATTTGATCACATTCTGAACTTGTAAACGGCTTCTCCAACCTTTTTAGGTTTTTTTTGTGTTTCTACATCTTTTCCTCATAATGGACCGGCGATCCCGGATGGCAGAGTCAGGTAAGTGGACGCTTTTTCTGCAGGATCTATCATCTGTTGTACACAAATTATACATACCCCCGTTTCCCCGAAAATAAGACAGTGTCTTATATTAATTTTTGCTCCTAAGAAGGCACTAGGTCTTATTTTTAGGGGATGTCTTATTTTTCCATGAACAAGAATTTACATTTATCGTTGGACAAAAATTCTCCTTCTCTAACCTCCTTATGACTCTCCAAACTCTGAATTTCCTGCTTTATTTCTTGTGACTCCATTTCTATGAGAATCATTGGCCCCAATCTCTGATGTTTAGTAAAAGCCCTTCCCATAAATGACCCTTCTTATCCTGGGAGCTGATGGGATCACATTTACAGCACAACATCCGGTGATTTACTTCCATGAATTTTTCCCCATGTCACAACCTTCTGCAGCATCTAAAAGATTTACTAATACTAATGTATGGCGTGGGGGGAGCTGCTGTAATGGCGGCCGCTAGGTCTTATTTTCAGGGGAGGCCTTATATTTCTAAGTCTGAACACTAGGTACTAGGTCTTAATTTCGGGAGATGTCTTATTTTATGGGAAACAGGGTAGCTCTAATACACTGTCAATTTTTCTTTATTGCATTTCTAGACTTAAGCCCGAGACGACGTCTCCGTTCGTCTAGGCAGCGTCTGCCAGCGGCAGACAATGAGAATGGCGTATCACGCACGGACCGCCAGTCACAACGCCGTAGCCGTCGTCCAAACACAGGGCGCAGCCGTTCTCCACTCCGCAGGGTAAGGTAAATGTGCCCCCCTATATATATGATAATATACATATAGTATATATACATCATAAACTAATTCATGCAGGTGGGGGGGAGGGTCGTTTAAGGCCGGCAGAAGGACTTATCAGCAGGCGCGCATGGGGAGAGGCCGGCAGGTGGGCAGAAGGACGTAACCGCAGGAGGGTAGGGGGACGTGCTGGCAAGAGGGTAAGGGTACATACTGACATTGCACGTGGCGGCAGACAGGCCAGAGGGCGTGGCGGCAGGCCGGGCAGGGTGACGTGACGGCAGGAGCGTAGGGGTACATGCAGGCGGGCGGGCAGTGGGACGTGCCGGTGGGCTGGCAGGGAGACAGGCGGGCAGAAGGGAGGGTAGAGGGACGTGTGGGCAAGTGGATAGGAGGACATGCTGGTGGGTGGGCGGGCAGGAGGATGTGGGTGTGGTTTTATCATCCATTCCGGGCCCCTGGTGCAGCACGGGCCCCGTAGCAACCGCTACGGCTGCTACGCCTGTTGTTACGCCACTGATACATACTTATGCATAATACTTATGCATACAACTTACATACATACATATAGATATATAAATACTGTAAATAATTCATATACATAGAAGTTACTTCCTCTTTTCTTGTTTTGCGGTCCTGACAGGTCAGCCTTGTCCTCCCCGGGTGGGGGGTGGCTACTGGAGCTGGGTGGAACCGGAAGCCGGGGGTGGGGTGTTGAACGGAGCCTAGGGGGCAGGGACCAGAGCCGAGGTGGGAGGGGAATAGAGTCAGAGGAAGGACTGGAGCCATAGGGGAGGAAGCGGGGGGGGGGGGGGGGCCCTGGGTCGGAGGGGAGTATGAAGGGAGTGGGGAAACCCGGGAGAAGACCAGGGCTGCAGTCAAGTGGACGGGTGCAGTCGGCCAATCAGGCTGGAGTGCTGGTGGAGGAGGGTGGATGTGCTGGGGGAGTGTGGATTGGGGTCGGCGTCAGTAATTGGGATGTGGGACATAGGGATGTTGCCAACACCAGGGTACAATGTTGGCTGGCGGGCAGTGGGAAGTGCCTGGGATCATTGTGGTGTGTTGGCCAGGGTGGCAGGTACATCTGCCGGCTGGAGGGGGAAAAGTTCAGCCGGCGGGTGGGGAGCCGGTGAGCCCTTTCATTATAGCAGGAGGTGTGCCACCGAGGCGAGATTTCAACTCGCCTCATGGCAGGTGCGCCCCTGCAGGGTGACTTAGACAAACGAGTATTTGGTTGTCTACTTGGCAAATGAGGTTCAATGCGAGAATAAAGTAAGGTCATGCATCTAGGGGGGCTAATAATAAACAGGCAACATATGTCATTGGGGGAGTAAAATTGAGAGGACAACAGGGACAAGCAGAGAGCTTGAAGAAGGGTCTAGATGCCTTTACACCTAATTAACATTGACGGTTCGTTATATAGAATTGTTTTCCCCAAATCCCTTCTCATCCAATCCCCTTCCTTCCTCATCCAATCCCTTCCTTCCGGTTGAACTTGATGGACATTTTGTCTTTTTTTACCTTAGAGAAACTCTGTAACTACCTGGACCACACACAGAAGGAAGCTCCCAGCCAATGGAAATGACAGGTTATTTTATCCCCATCTGTAAATACGTCCCCTGATCATAATAATTTTCTTTATTCTTTTTTATGACATATTTTATTACACTACAAATTCTTGAATACACTGTGCATGGAAAATACACACCATCCATCTATAGTTTATGGAATATTGTATGGATTCATAGACAGGGATTTGTATGACACATGAGTGTAGATGGTTTGCGATAGTGAATGATCCCCAGAAACCCCAATATGGCTGCACTCTGTTGTCACCTCCAAACATTGTCCACCATTTACATAAATACAGTGTGTACATACCTGGATAGTGGTGGGGCATGGAATGTCACAGGATTCCAAGCAATTGTGATGTCATAATGCAGGGGGTGGGGCTACAGCAGTGCGGGCGGGGCACCCCTAGGCTATAAAAACCCCACCCGCCATCCACCCTGGTGCCATTTGGTCCCGCTAGTAGTGGAAGCAGGAGCTGAAACTATTAGTGGTCCTTATTGCATTGCTATTTCAAGTCTTTTCTTTGAGACCTTGATATAGTTTTTTCGTCATCGCTGGGTAGGGGCTTTGCCCTCCGCCCTTTGTGGCCTTAGGCTCCCCCAACCTTTAGGTTTTTTTTGTGTTTCTACACCTTTCCTAATAATGGACCGGCGATCACGGATGGCGAGTCAGGTAAGTGGACGCTTTTTTTGCAGGATATATCATCTGTTGTCACACAAATATACATACCCCAGTTTTCCCGGAAATAGACAGTGTCTTATATTATTTTTGCTCCTAGAGGCACTAGGTCTTATTTTTAGGGGATGTCTATTTTTCAATGAACAAGAATTTACATTTATCGTTGGACAAAATTTCTTCTCTGACTCTCCAAACTCTAATTCCTGCTGTATTTCTTGTGACCCATTTCTATGAGAATCATTGGCCCCGGTCTCTGAAGTTTAGTAAAAGCACTTTCCATAAAATGACCCTTCTTATCCTGAAGCTGCTGGGATCACATTTGCAGACAAACAGCCGGTGATTTACTTCCATGAATTCTTCTCCATGTCACAACCTTCTGCAGCATCTAAAAGGATTTACTAATACTAATGTACGGCGTGGGGGAGCTGCTGCAATGGCGGCCGCCTAGGTTATTTTCAGGGGAGGCCTTATATTCTAAGCTGAAAACTAGGTACTAGGTCATTACTTTCGGGGGGGATGTCTTATTATGGGAAACAGGGTAGCTCTAATACCACTCTGAATTTTTCTTATTGCATTTCTAGACTTAGCCCGAGACGACGTCTCCGTTCGTCAGGCAGGTCTCCAGCGGCAGACAATGAGAATGGCGTATTCGCAACTCACGCGCGGCCACGCCGACCGTAAGGGGGTGGGGCTACAGCAGTGGGCGGGGCTACCCTAGGCTATAAAAGCCCCACCCGCCATCCACCTGGTGCCATTTGGTCCCCGCTAGTAGTGGAAGCAGGAGCTGAAACTATTAGTGGTCCTTATTGCATTGCTATTTCAAGTCTTTTCTTTGAGACCTTGATCTAGTGTTTTTTCGTCATCGCTGGGTAGGGGCTTTGCCTCCTGCCCTTTGTGGGCCTTAGGGCTCCCCCCAACCTTTTTAGGTTTTTTTTGTGTTTCTACATCTTTTCCTCATAATTCCGAGAAGCTGGGCAGCACACGGACTAGAGCAGAGCAATCTCTAGCCAGTGCCAGCCCCATCCGCTCTAGAACTACCCAAAGATCGGAAGGCGGCCCATCGCAGCGCCGCAGAGGGCCACACACAGCGTCTCCAAGCCGCCCAGAGAGGAGTTAGCACGGCGCAGACGGCAACCACGCACAGCCTCTCCACGTCATACACACCTGAGTCAGAGGTCATAGACGCCAAGCGGACAGAGTGCGCAGCCGCTTTCCACACCATACACCCGGAGTCAGTTGCGCCACAGACGCCAAGCGGACAGAGTACCTGACACTCTCACGCAATCTAGAACCTGAGGCACCAGCACCAGCAGAGCTAGGCACCAGCACGAGCTGAGGCCACACAGCAGAGCCTGATGGCACCATCACCAGCAGAGCCTGAGGCACCATCACAGCAGAGCACTGAGGCACCAGCACCAGCAGAGCCGAGGCACGCACCAGCAGAGCATGAGGCAGACAGAGCCAAGTGTAGCCATATCACCTGACAGCGCCAGGCCTGTAGTGTCATCTGCCTAGTGAGCAGCTAGTCTGAGGATGAAGGCCCAACAACACCAGTGGGTATTACCACAGCACAGCGACCCCAGAACTACACGCCGGAAAGGTCCAGCTGGAAGACTGGAACGTCTGCAGATGATAAGCTACACCCCAACGATGACGCCAAAATCATCCTGCATCATTTGTATGGAAGACTTCATAACAGAAGAGACTGTAGCCAAGCTGCCCTGCAGTCATCTTCTCACCATGGCTGCATCGTAGGGATGGATTGAAAAATCTCACCTGCCCTATCTGCAGAGCACTCGTCTAAAGACCAGACAACCAGAATCCCCGGCTGGAGCTTCTATGAGCCGTCTACCATCATGCCGCATACAGCCGCAGGGGCCTAAACCTCAGACAGAACCCATCCAGAAGAAACATCACTGCCTCTGCTGCTGGAACTCTGCGACTGCTAATCAGAGGCTTGGGCTCCCACACCTTTTTGGTTTTCTGTGTGTTTTGTACATCTTTTCCTGTGACCACGAGCCTGCAAGATCTCGCGTGGCTCCTAATGGAAAGCGATCCTGGATGGCAGAGTCAGGTAAGTTGACGCTTCTTCTGCAGGAGCATCATTGTCGACACAAATTTACATAGCTCGATACACTTAAAAGTTCTTATTGTATTGTAGACTTAGCCCGAGATGACGTCTCCTTTCTATGGAGCATCTGCCGCGCCAACCGATGTAGAAACCGTACTCCCACAGACCGCCGGCCCCGCAGCTGCAGCCACCGACCAAACACAGGACGCAGCCGTTCTCACTCCATCGAGCGCTGAAGCAGTGCCAGCACCATCCGCTGATAACAGCATACGACATCGTATGGCCCAAAGATCGGAAGGCCGCCCACCACAGCGCCGCAACACAGCCGCTCTCTAAGCCGCCCAGATTCTGAGTTAGCAAGGTGCAGGTGCCAACCACGCAGCCGCTCTCCACGACTTACACACCCCGAGTCAGCGTGTCACAGATGTCAAGCGTAACAGAGTCCCGACCCCTCTCCATGCCTACTAGAGCCTGAGGACACCAGCCATACAGAGCCTGAGGCAGTGCCAGGGCCATCAGACCTCAGGCACTAGCACAACACCAACAGAGCCTGAGGCACCAACACCACCAGAGTCTGAGCATCAAAAGGTCCAAGTGTAGCCATGTCATCTGCAGCGCAAGGCCCTGTAGTGTCATCTGTGCCTAGTGAGCCAGCTAGTCAGTAGGACGAAGCCCAACAGTGGTATTACCACATGCAGTGACCCCAGAACCACGACGCTGGAGAGGGTATCATGGAAGACTGGAACGTATGCCAGATGATGAGCTACAACCCAACTGATGATGCCAAAATCAATCATCGCACCATTGTATGGAAGACTTTATAGCAGCCAAGCTGGCTTGCAGTCATCTTTCCACAATGGTGCATTGAAAGGTGGATTGTTAAAAAATCTCACCTGCCAATCTGCAGAGCACTTGTCTAAAGACTAGACGAACAGAATCCCGGCTGAGCAGCTGTTGGGGTCTCTACATCAACAGCTGCACATCGCAGGGGCCTAAACCTCAGACAGAAACCATCAGAAAAATCACTGCCTCTGCGCGGTCTCTCCGACATGCTAATCCAGAGGCTTAGGGCTCCCACAACCTTTTTAGTTTTCTGCGTATCTAGTAACATCTGTCCTTGACCACGAGCCTACAAAAAGCTCGCGGGCTCATAATGGAACTAGGATCCCGAAATGGCAGAGTCAGGTAGTGGACGCTTCTTCGTAGGATGTATCATCTGTCGACACAAATTATACAAGCTCTAATACACTCTCATTTTTCTTTATTGCATTTGTGACTTTAGCCCAATACGAATCTCCATTTATCGCCAACCGATTGCAGGAAACGTTACTGCGCAACAGACCGCCAGCCCCACGGGCTGCAGCCACCAACCAACCAGGTGACAGCCATTTCCACCTCCATCGAGCAGCTGAAAGCAGCACAACAAAATAGTGCGGCAATATCATCAGCAGTGCCAGCACCATCTGCTGCTAACAGCAACGGATCGGAAGGCCGCCCACCACAGCGCCGCAACACAGCCGCTCTCTAAGCCGCCCCGAGTCTGAGTTAGAAGGTGCAGGCGCATGTTCACAGATGTCAAGCGTACAGAGTACCCCGACCCCTCTCCACGCCTACTGAGCTCGAGGCACCAGCACCCCAGAGCCTGAGGCAGTGCCAGGGCCACAGAACCTCAGGACACCAGCCACACAAGAGCTTGAAGCACCAACACCACCAGTTCTGAGGGCATCAACAGGTCCAAGTGTAGCCATATCATCTGCAGTGCAAGTCGTGTAGTGTCATCATGCCTAGGGAGCCAGCTAGTCAGGAGGACGAAGGCCCAACCAGTGGTATTACACAATGCAGTGACCCCAGAACCCGCGACGTGGAGAGGGAATCTAGAAGACTGGAACGTCTGCAGATGATGAGCTACCACCACACTGATGATGCCAACTCATCCTGCATCATTTGTATGGAAGACTGTATAGCAGCCAGCCAAGGTGGCCTGCAGTCATCTCTTCACAATGGCTGCGTCGTACGGTTTGCCCAATCTGCAGGCACGAGTCAACAAGATAGACGAACGAATCCACGGCAGCACTGAGGGCGTCTACCATGACAGCTGCACATTGCAGGTGCAACATCAGACAGAACCCATCCAGAAAAGTCACTGCCTCTGTGCGGACCTCTGCGACTGCTAATCCAGAGGCTTAGGGCCTCCCACAACCTTTTTAGGTTTTCTGTGTATTGTAACATGTTTCTTTGACCACAAGCCTACAAAAAGCGCGTGGCTCATAGGACCAGCGATCCCGGATGGCAGAGCAGGTACGGGTGGGCGCTTCTTCTGCAGGATTTATCTGTCATCACAAATTATAATAGGTCTAATACACTCTCATTTTTCTTTTATTGCATTTGTAGACTTAAGCCCTAGACGACGTCTCCATTCGCCTAGGCAGCATCTGCCAGCGGCAGCCGATGTGGAAAACCATAAACGCGCACAGACTGCTGGCCACGTTGCCACAGCTGCCGGCACCACACATGGGCAGCCGTTCTCATCCGTAGAGAAGCTGAAGCAGCATCACGAACTGTGCAGCAATCTCATCAGCAGAGCCAGACCATCTGCTCTTAGCAGCATATGACAGCATACGACCCAAAGATCGGAAGGCCGCCAATCACAGCACCGCAGAGGGCAACCACAAAGCCGCTCTCCAAGCCACCAGAGTCTGAGTTAGCGTGGCACAGCCGCCAACCCCGCAGCCGCTCTCCCTGCCATACACCACCCTGAGTCAGTATGCCACAGATGCCAAGGGACAGAGTGCGCAGTGCTCTCCACGCCATACACATCTTGCATCAGTGCCCCACAGACGCCAAAGCAGACAGATTACCGACCAGCACAACCAAGCCTGAGGCAGCGCCAGCGCCATCGGAACTGAGGCACCAACACCACCAGAGCCTGAGGCATTCAACAGGGCCAAGTGTAGCCATACATCTGCAGCGCAAAGCCTGTAGGGGTCATCTCTGTGGCTAGTGAGCCAGCTAGTCAGAGAACGGAGCCAATCACCAGTGGTATTACCATGCCGCGACCCCAGAACCCATGGGGCCGGGCGGTGGGCCGTCTGGAAAAATGGAAAGTCTGCAGTGATGAGCGACACCAGTGGCGTAACTTGTGGCGTAAGTTGACGGGCCCGCAGTGCATAGTCTGTACCAGGCCCCCAGACTACTATTAATCTATGGTTTATAATACTCGTCAGCTCATATGGGAAATTGACACCTTTGGGCCCCCTAAGTCTCTTGGGCCCAGTTGCGAACGCACCCTCTGCACCCTCCAAGTTACGCCCCTGATTACACCCAACTGAGGACGCCAAACTATCCTGCAATTATGGAAGACTTTATAGCAGAAGAGACTGTAGCCAAGCTGCCCTGGCAGTCATCTCTTCCACCATGGCTGGATCGTAAATGGATTATAATAAATCTCCCCTGCCCAATGCTGCAGAGCACTCGCTCAACAGGACCGATGACCAGACTCCCCGGCAAGAGCATCTGAAAGGTGTCATTATTGTGCAGCATATAACTACACATTGCAGGGGCCCTAAAACACAGACGAACACCCACGAAACACACTGCCTCTGCGCCGGATCTCTGCTGCAACTGCTCCAGGACTTAGGCTCTCACAACCTTTTTGGTTCTGTGTATTTTGTACATCTGTTCCTTTTGACCACGAGCCTGCAAAGAGCTTGCATGGCTCCTAATGGACTAACGATCCCAGATGCGCAGAGTCAGGTAAGTGGACGCTTCTTCTGCAGGATGTAGTATCCATTGACACAAATAACATAGCTCTAAGACACTTCATTTTTTCTTATTGCATTTAGATGTTTAGCCCGAGACGACGGTCTCTGTTTGTCTAGACAGCATCTGCCAGGGCCAGCCTACGCGCACAGACCGCCGGCCACACCCCCGCAGTCGCCGAACAAACACAGGACGCAGCCGGTCTCCACACTACGTTGAGCAGCTGAAGCAGTGCCCCAGAATAATGCGGCAATATCACACAGTGCCAGCACCATCCGCTCCTAACAGCAAACGATCATTGTACAGACCCAAGATCGGAGGCCCGCCCCACCACAGCGCGTAGAGGGCAAACACACCAGCTGCTCTCTAAGCCGCCCACAGTTGACGTTAGCAAGGTGCGGCACCAAACACGCAGCCCTCCCCATGCCTTTTTAACACCCCTGAGTAAGGTGCCACAGACTACAAGTGGATAGAGTATCATCCGCTCTCTACGTCGTCTAGAGTCTGAGACACCATCAGAATCTAAGGACCATCACCACAAGAGCCGAGACTCACAGAGCAAGTGTATCCATATCATCTGCAGCAACCAGTCTGCGTGTCATCTGTGCCTAGTGAGCCAGGAGGCAGGAGGACGAAGCCCACAACACCAGTGTATTACCACAACGCAGTGACCCCAGAAGAACAACGATGCGGGAGAGGGCCGCTGGAAGACGGAACATCTGTAGATGATGAGCTAAACCCCCAACTGATGCACGCCAAATCTCCTGCATAATATGTATGGAAGGCTAATAGCAGAGAAGAGACTGTAGCCCAGCTGCCCTGCAGTCATCTTTCCAACCATGGCTGCATCGTAAGGTGGATTGGAGAAAATCTCACCCTCCCTTCAAAGAACAAGGAAAATCCAGAAAATGGGCTTCAGATAAAATAAAGAGAGTAACAGTATTTCAATAGAAGATCACATACAACACTCCACCCTGTTCAGAAATGGAAGGCTCTTAGTGCTTCAGGCTGGCAGTTACTCCAGTCATAGCCTTGAAAACACTAAGAGTCTTCCATTTCAGACAGGGTGGAGTGGTGTATGTGATCTTCAATGAAAGTACTGTTACTTTCTTTATTTTATCTGAAGCCCATTTTATGGGATTTACCTTGGTTTGAAGGGATGATAGTAAACCTGGGATGTGGGTGTTTACCGCCAAAGTTCTTGCGTGTTTAAACACGTGGGGGCAAGCACAAAAGAAGGGCGCTACCCTAGTGTGATTCTTACGATGACAATATAAACATGCAATGGTAAAATATGACTCTCACCTGGCTTCGATGAGATGTGAGCCTTAAGTATTGAAGGTGATAATGGCAGCCCCGTCCAGCCTTGAATCGTGTCGAGTATCACCAGGGAGCCACTCATCCTGAGTGAATATAGAATGCGTTATCCCGTGAGTGAGTGATGGGCGGACAGGCGCTCTTCGGTGAATGAAACCGGACAATCTGGTTCCAATTGAAGAGCTTTATTTTGCGACGCGCTTCAGCCCCGTACTGGGGCTTTCATCAGGCATAACAATGAATCCAAAACATTCACAATATATACATAAAAAAAGGGCGCTAAACCGGATGCAGTGATGACGTCACGTTCCCTGTTTTTGTTTTTTGTTTTTTTTTTATTTAAAAACGTGACAATGAAAATTTTTTTTTTTTTTTTTGGTAGCATATACTTATAAGATAAAACACATATAGAAAGGGTATGTTGGGTTAAATGGATAAATGAAGAATGTAGATGAGCAGTTAATGGAGGGAGGGAGGTGGTTATCCCCATACTCCCTGATGTTGGAATCGGATATTTACATATACCAACATGAGGTCTAAGTTAAAAGGAAGTGATTAAATGTTGAAAATAGAAGAAATCCCTAAAGGAACCTTGATGGAAGATGGATGCCCTCCGGTATAGGGAGCTCTGTTGCAGGGATGACAGGTTGGTAGTGACGCGTGTCTCAGCTGGTAGTACGAGTACGGATCGGTGGAAGGACAAAAATGTGAACAACTCGAAGGTAACTGCGGAGGATTGTTTGAAGGAGGTAAGTGATCAGCACTGTGGCTGGGGACTGGGTTGGAGGATGGAGGACTGAGGGGTTGAGCATCTTGTTGTAAATGGCAACACGTTTAGGGTGACACGAGGATGTAAATCAGAGGGTGGTGATGCAGTAGATAAGGTTAAACTGATTCGATCGCCTCATTTAGGCCATTAGGAGATAACGTGTTCAACTGATAAAAAAAAAAAAAAAAAAAAAAAAAAAAAAAAAAAAAAAAAAAAAAAAAAAAAAAAAAAAAAAAAAAAAAAAAAAAAAAAAAAAAAAAAAAAAAAAAAAAAAAAAAAAAAAAATAAAAAAAAAAAAAAAAAAAAAAAAAAAAAAAAAAAAAAAAAAAAAAAAAAAAAAAAAAAAAAAAAAAAAAAAAAAAAAAAAAAACAAAAACAAAAAAAAAAAAAAAAAAAAAAAAAAAAAAAAAAACAAAAAAAAAAAAAAAAAAAAAAAAAAAAAACAAAAAAAAAAAAAAAAAAAAAAAAAAAAAAAAAAAAAAAAACAAAACAAAAAACAAAAAAGAAAAAAAAAAAAAAACAAAAAACAAAAACAAAAAAAAAAAAACAAAAAAAACAAAAAAAAATATCCATTTGATGCACTCGATTGAGGGACCACTCTGTCGATGCCTCTTTGATTGTCAAGGGGGGTAATCTTGATGATATCAAACAAACCCCTTGTGTTCCAAAGTGAGGTGGTTGGATAGACTTTGCTTGAGGAAGCCGATTTTAGTTTTAAAATATGTAGGCCGCACACTACAAAACCCTCAGATTAGACGGGAATGGCCACCGGTTTTACAACAAATCGGGCTTCCTTCAGCAAAGTCTACTTCCAACACCTCACTGGCAAAAACAAGGGGTTGTTGTTCATCAAGATTCCCCCATGAACAACGTATCAAAGGAGCATCGGACGATGGGTTCCCTCAATGGACGGGATCATATGTAGAGACTTAACTTAAGTGAGACACGTTATCTCCTAGTGGCCTCTAAACGAGTCGATCAATCAGATTTACACCTTATCTACTGATCCACCCGCCCTCTGATTTGTACATCCAGGCCCCCTAACGTGGTTGACTATATGGACCGAAAGTCAACCTACTAGATCCTCGAGGTCCCTCCAAGCCCAGTCACCCAGCAACAAGTGGATACGACTACCGGACTTACAAAACATTCACTCCGCAGTTACTTCGAAGTTGTTCGACATATTGTCCTCACCATGACGACCGGTAGGCTGCGTGCTACACAGCTGAGACCCGCGTCACTACCCAACCTGTCATCCTGACACGAGCTTGACCCTATACAGGAGCACCCAATCCCATCCGGGTCCCTCTTAGGAATTTCATCTATTTTCAAAAACCCCATGAGCAGTTTAATGAGCACACCACTTTTTATTTAGACCTCATGGTAGGTCTTATGGTAAAGTCTCACAGTATTCAACCTATCACGGGAGTTATGGTGGGCTATGTGACCACCTCCCGCTTCCTATCATATGTAAAGTGCTGGAGTCGTTCACACTTATTCATTTTATCCGATTTTATTAACACAACAATGACCCTTTTCTATATGTGGTTATACTTTTAATGCGTATGCTCCCAAAAAACGCCGTAGCCGTCGTCCAAACACAGGGCGCAGCCGTTCTCCACTCCGTCGAGAAGCTGGAGCAGCACCACGGACTAGAGCAGCAATCTCATCAGCAGTGCCAGCCCCATCCGCTCCTAGAACTACCCAAAGATCGGAAGGCCGCCCATCGCAGCGCCGCAGAGGGCAACCACACAGCAGCTCTCCAAGCCGCCCAGAGTCTGAGTTAGCACGGCGCAGACGGCAACCACGCAGCCGCTCTCCACGTCATACACACCCTGAGTCAGCGGGTCATAGACGCCAAGCGGACAGAGTGCGCAGCCGCTCTCCACACCATACACACCCGGAGTCAGTGCGCCACAGACGCCAAGCGGACAGAGTACCTGACCACTCTCCACGCAATCTAGAACCTGAGGCACCAGCAGAGCCTGAGGCACCAGCACCAGCAGAGCCTGAGGCACCAGCAGAGCCTGAGGCACCAGCACCAGCAGAGCCTGAGACACCAGCACTAGCAGAGCCTGAGGCATCGACAGAGCCAAGTGTAGCCATATCACCTGCAACGCCAGGCCCTGTAGTGTCATCTGTGCCTAGTGAGCCAGCTAGTCCGGAGGATGAAGGCCCAACCACCAGTGGTATTACCACAGCACAGCGACCCCAGAACTCACGACGCCGGAAAGGCTGCCATCATGCTCTTCTGGTGCTGGTGCCCTCATGCTCTGCTGGTGCGGTGCCTCAGCTCTGCTGGTGCTGGTGCCTCAGGCTCTGGCTGGTGCGGTGCCTCGAGTCTCTGCTGGTAGTGCTGTGCCTCAGGTTCTAGATTGCGTGGAGAGTGGTCAGGTACTCTGTCCGCTTGGCGTCTGTGGCGCACGACTCCGGGTGTGTATGGTGTGGATAGAGCGGCTGCGCACTCTGTCCGCTTGGGTCTATGACCCACTCACAGGGTGTGTATGACTGGAGAGCCTGCGTGGTTTCCGTCTGCGCCGTGCTAACGACTCTGGGCGGCTTGGAGACACTTGTGTGGTTGCCCTCTGCGGTGCGGCGTTGGGCCGCCTTCCGATCTTTGGGTAGTTCTAGGATCGAATGGGGCTGGCACTGCTATATGAGATTGCTGCTCTAGTCCGTGGTGCTGCTCCAGCTTCTCGACGGAGTGGAGAACGGCTGCGCCCTGTGTTTGGAGACGGCTACGCGGCGTTGTCCTGGCGGTGTGCGTGAATACGCCATTCTCATTGTCTGCCGCTGCGCAGACGCTGCCTAGACGAACGAGACGTCGTCTCGGGCTAAAGTCTAGAAAGCAATAAGAAAAATTCATAGTAGTTTAGAGCTACCCTGTTTCCCCATAAAATAAGACACTCCCCCGAAATGACCTAGTACTAGTGTCAGCTTAGAATATAAGGCCTCCCCCTGAAAATAAGACCTAGGCGCACTGCAGCAGCTCCCCCACGCTCGTACATTAGTATTAGTAAATCTTTTGATGCTCAGAAGGTTGTGACATGGAGAAGATTCATGGAAGTAAATCACCGGCTGTTGTGTTGCAAATGTGATCCCAGCAGCTTCCAGGATAAGAAGGGCTTTTATGGAAAGTGCTTTTACTAAACATCAGAGACCTGGCCAATGATCTCATAGAAATGGTCACAAGAAATACAGCAGGAATTAGAGTTTGGAGAGTCAAGGAGAGAAGGAAATTTTTGTCCAACGATAAATGTAAATTCTGTTCATGGAAATAAGACATCCCCTAAATAAGACCTGTGCCCTTTAGGAGCAAAATATATAAGACACTGTCTATTTGGGGAAACGGGGGTATGTATATTTGTGTACAACAGATATACTATCCTGCAAAAAAGCGTCCACTTACCTGACTCGCACATCCGGGATCGCCGGTCCATTATAGGAAAAGGTGAGAAACACAAAAAAACCTAAAACAGGTTGGGGGAGCCCTAAGCCCCACAAAGGGCAGGAGGCAAAGCCCCTACCCAGCGATGACAAAAACACTAGATCAGGTCTCAAAGAAAAGACTTGAAATAGCAATGCAATAAGGACCACAATAGTTTCAGCTCCTGCTTCCACTACTAGCGGACCAAATGGCACCAGGTTGATGGCGGGTGGGGTTTTTATAGCCTGGATCACCTCGTAGCCCCGCCCACTGCTGTAGCCCCACCCCCTGCATTATGACATCAACAATTGCTTGGACATCCTGTGACATTCCATGCACCCACCACTATCCAGGTATGTACACACTGATCCCCCAGGAAGTGGATGTGGTCGCAGGCGTCACTATGCGTGTTCGTCGATTACGCCAGCTGATGAGCGTCTCATAGCTGTACGCTTCCCAGGTAAAAGTGCTGGGTTTTGCCTTGGAGGCGTATAGTTCTCCGTTTTTTTAGTTGCAATGGTTAAATTGGATCAGCTAACTCAACTCCACGGTCTCTTTGTATTCGTATCGACCGCGTTCTGAGCTCTGCTTGTCTTCTTTCTCAGTAGAACTAAATAATACAAATGAACTGCCACAATGCCTTATATAAAACCTTCAACAAAAACCCGGCCTGGATCTAATGTATTGGGGATATGTGTATCACAGATCTTATTTTAGCTTCAAATCCTTGACATTATAAAGTTCACCAGTAAGACCACCCCCCTCGCCAGTCAGGGGTGCCAAATGGATCGCACTGAACTATAGTGTCGGCTACAATTGTGGAATTTTTGTATGGGAAGACCGCGTGTATGTTCGAAACCCTGCTTTTATGTTCCTAAATGTTCCCCTATGCTTCTTTGAGTTTTCTGCCTTTTCTTCCTACGCATTGTCCTAGCATGACATTTATGATATCGATGACTTTCGTTCGTGGCTGTTGAATCAGATACTGGTGAAAAGACGTCTGTTTGTCTATTGCAGCTATAGATCTGCACAAATGCATCTGCCGCAACAAGAACCCTTATTAAAACCACTGTCCGCTACCCGCACCGCCGTGTACATTCACAGCGATGTCGGGTCGCAGCTCATTAGTGGGCTCACGTGGCTGAGCGCCTCTCCATAGCCGTTAAGAATCTTTTATGCTGCATATTGCTACACCGATAAACTCGTGGTGTCTTCACAGGCTGGGGCTGTGCCGGCAAAGCTGCCGTCAGCCTCAAAAAGAGGCTGGAGATCGCCGCTCCCGTGACGTCACCCCGGGGGGCGAGATCCATCTCCATGGTAGCTGCGGTCTTCCAGAACGACCCAGCTTTTGTTTAAGACCCCGGCATTACAATGTGCTGTAATGTATGAGGGAGGAAAATCCCCCATATACTGCCAACTGTTATGGCAGTATATGATAGGATCGACTCAGACAAACCTCAGGTTAAAGTAACCCTAGGATGTTTGAAAAATAGTAAAAATAAAATAAAAACGTTAAAAAAAAAAATTCATAATAACAAAAATAAAACCTCATTTGAAATACCCCCCCTTGTCCCTAGAAATGATATAGAATTAATAAACCAGTAAAATCATAAACACATCAGGTATCGACTAGACCCGTCCGACAAACTTATGCCCGATCTATCAAAATATGATAACGGTTCTTTCAATGCGTTAAAAACCCCTTCAACGAAAATAGTGCCAATTCGAAATGGCACTTTTTTGTGGCCATTTGAAAAATATAAAAAATCTATAAAAAGCATCAAAAGGTCGTACACGTCCTAAAAAGAATACATTGAAAATATTAATCAAATTTCGCAAAAAATGACACCACCCCAGCTCCGTACGACAAAGTATAAAAAAAGTTATTAGCTCCAGAATTGGCAAAATCAAAAAAAAAAATATTTTTGTATCACAGGAGTTTTAATTTTTGTAAGTATGAAACCATTATAAAACCTGTACAAATTTGGTATCACCCTTAATCGTACCCGACCGCAAGAATATAGACCGGTCAATCGGAGCGCACAGTGAAGACGTAATCCAAGCCCACAAGAAAATGGCGCAAATGGTTTTTTTCTTTCAACCATTTCACTGCCTTGATATTTTTTTCCCGCTGGAATTTTTAATCCAATCATTATGAAGTGGCAATTTGTTAGGTCCGAAAACACGCCGTCACACAGCTCTTTACGTGTAAAAATAAAAAAGTTATATATTTTTGAAGTGGGGAGTGAAAAATGACAAGGAAAAACAGGACAGACAGGCCACCGGTCCTTACCGTTATAGGGGTACCAGATAGAAGATTTCATTTTAATTTCTATTAGTTCTTTTTGACTTGAGTCTATCTGTGTCCAATAGATTGGGAGCTTTAGTAATACTATCGGTGGTTTGTGGTGGGTAAGGATTCCCCATTAATTTTGTCCTTTTTCAAATATGCCAAGTGCCTTTTTGGGGGCTTACTTCTTGATTTGGTATGTTAACTGACGGTAATAATATTTTTGTGAGTTGTGTCTCGTCCGGATTGATTGTCCCTGAAGAAGATGTTACTATTGCTGGTCTATCAATCCTTTTCGTATCTCCTAACACATTTCCGACGTAGCCGGTCCTGAGGACACGTTGATAAAAAGGCGGTTGAGCCACACTGGCGAATAGTTCTGTTTGGTCAGTGTCACGGGGGGACTTCTAGTCTTCTTTCAAATGTATCAATCCATCTCCGCTGACAATTTCTCCTTATACGTCTTTACGTCCCTAGGATCATTCAGTAACCACTGTGGTAACGTGGCAACGGGCAACAATGTAACATTTTTGGCTGGTGGGGGGTTTCTCTTGGGAAAAGGTGCTCAACAGCTAAGTGGGGTGTCTGCTGTTGATAGGATGATCTAAAAATTGCTACTTGTGGTGCGCTGATGTTGGAGTGAACCCGCAGATTTAATGATTACTGTTTAGTGCATGTGATGAATTTTGTTGAGGCCCGTCCCAGAATACAAATGCATTATCATCTAATATATCTTCACCAGAGGACCAGACCCGCGCCTAGATGGGGTTGGATGGTAAGTCTCCAATGGCCTTATAAATTTGGCAAACCAGGCGCGAATACTGGTTCCCCATGGTTGATCCTAAACACTGCCAATAAATTGTTGAATCAAAATAACATAGAACTTCTAAACAAAATGTGATTTTTGTTCTGTGTGTAGGAGCTCCGCCTTATTAAGATGGCTATTTCACAATATTCACGGCTTCAACCCCCCTGTATAGTATGATCAATGCACGAGTGTATAGGAGAGGTCACATCAAATCACTTATTAATATCCCATCGATTCAATTGGAAATCGTCTAAATTTCTGACTATTTGTGTTGTGTCTTTAATAGTACGCTCTCCGTCTGTGTGGGGTTGTAAAATTGGGTCTAGTAATCGGGCATAAATTGATGAAAGATTCTTACTTCCCGATACAAATGGGGGGTCCTGGTGGGCCTTTCATTCTTTGGATTTTAGGGATACATCAGTAAAATACAGGATACGATAATTGGAAGTTTTGAAACTTATTTATATTGGGATTGCTGTCAAGATCCTTGTACAGTCGCGCTAAGTTTTTCTAGTTCGTTTTCAACCGGTTTTCTCTTTCAGCTTCAGTTTTTTTTACACAGTTTGAATCGTTCCGAACAGACGTTTAGTTTGTATACATCACGGTGTATTTGTCGGCTGGACGATTGGTGACGTGGAAAGTTCGTCTTTTTAACTCTTTGATCACTTTTTTTAGAGGAAAAAGGTTTTTATGGTAATTGGAAGCTTTGTGTTTTCTAATGTCAGTGTCCACCCAAGTTTCTCTGAAGGGGGACATTTACCACTCACTGTCAATTGTATTTGTAATATTGATGTAATTTTGTGTATTGTTAATTAACCATCATAGTTTATAAATAAATTGTCATGTCTAGATCTTACCATTAGCTGGAGGGGGTGGTGAGGATGAAATGTCCAACCCACAACCCCAGTGAGAATGTCTCACAACAGGCCCCCCCGCGCTAATGTGCGACACACAGCCCCCCAGTAAGTAATGTCCTACACAGCCAACCCAGTGCACGTTAGTCACTCAAACACCCCCGTAAGTAATGTGCCTCACACACCCCCAATAGTAATCTGCTCACACAGCACCCCAGTAAGTAATTTGCCCCAACGGTCTGACCCGAAGTAGTGTCCCACACAGCCCACCCCCATGAATGTCAATGTCCTCACACAGCATCCCCCAGTAAGTAAATCGTGACCAGCACAGAGTCTCACACACCCCCCCAGTGAGAAATGTGCCCACACCCCCCAGAAAGTGGCCCACCAGCCCAGTGCAAGTGCCCAGCGATGAAGGCCCACCCACCAGCCCCCAGTAAGTAATGTCCTCACACCGCCCCCAGTTAATGGGCCCAACAGCACCCCCCAGTATGAGTAATCTACCCAAACAGCCCCCCCAGTAAGTAATGCTACCCACACAGGTCCCATCCCAGTATAGTAATGTTAAGGCACCATAAGTTCTGCCACACTAGTACCCCCAGTAAGTAAGTCAAAGCTCCCAGAATATCCTCACAACACCCCCATGAGCATGTCCACACATCAACCCCAGGAGAAAATTTTGTCCTCACACCCAAGCCCCCACAGTAATTCCGCACCCAAAGCCACCAGTAATAATGTCCCACCACCCCGTCGACCAACATCCCCACCCGAACACCGAAGTACCAGACCCACTTACTCCCCATTAATGTGCACCAGAGCACCCCCAGTAGTAAATCTACCACACAGCCCCCCATTAGTAATATTAACCCAAACAGCCCCGTAAGTAATGTGCCCACACAGCCCCCCCAGTAAGTAGTCCTCCAGCAACAGATCCCCACTAAGTACTGCCCACAACAGCTTCCCACGTAGTAGTAGGTAATGTCCTAACAACAACCCCCAGTGAGAAATGTCCCACACACCCCCCAGTAAGTAATGTGCCCACAGCCCCCCCAGAAGAATGTCCTCGAACAGCCCCCCGTAATGGCCCACCCCGTAAAGTGTCTACACACATGCCCCCCAGTAATAAGTGTGACCCACACATGCCCATCCCTAGTAAGTAATGTCCTCACACGACCCCCAGTAAGTGATGATGTCCACCACATCTCCCACAGTAAGTAATGTCCCACACAGCCCCCAGAATAGTCACAACCAGTGAGATGCGCCTCACACAGACCAACCAAAAACAGTCATGTAATGTGGCCCACACAGCCCCCCAGTAAAGTAATGTGCCCACACAACCCCCCAGTGAATGTCTCACCACACAGCCCGCCCTACGTAGTAATGTGCCTCAACACAGCCCCCCAGTAAACTAATCTCCCAACACCCCCAGTAAGTTGCTCCCACACACCCGAAAGTGCCCACCACAGCCCACCCGTAAGAATGTCTCCATCCAGAAGTATGTCCCACACTCCCGGTAAGTCTCTACACCAACCCCCCATGAATGTCACCCAAATAATGTGCCCATACCGCCCCCATAAGTCAGTCCCCCCATCCCATAATTAATGTGCTCCAACAGCCCCCAGTGTACGTATGTGCCCACACTGTCCGCCCCCCATTATGTGCTCCACACCCATCTAGGTTGCCCCCTCACATCCTTCCTCAGTCAAGTATGTGCCTCACACACATCCCCCAACTAAGTAATTTCCTCCACACCGATTTGCCAGCCCCCAGAATAATGTGCACACTCGTCTCACACAGCCCCGTATCCTCACGATCCCAGATAATTTCCTCACACACCAGATGGCTCCACGCCACCCCCAGTATGCCCCTACACATCCCCATAATAGTCCGCCTCACAACTCCGACCTTATTCATATTCCCCCATCTACAGCCTTCAACTGATTCCCACTCAGCCCTCGTAAGTACTGTGTTGCCCCCGCTTCTCCCCCCCAGCATTTCACAGCCGTGCATCCCTCACACACCTCCCCCAGTAATGTCCCACAAACAGCCCCCAGATGTCACCGACCCCCATATAGTTCCCTCCCCCAAAATCCTCAAACACATCCCCCCGATGCTCCCAACCCCCATATATGCCCCACTATGTACTCCTTACCCTGGCTCCCTGTCCTATCCCCTTCTCCCTCATCTCTCACTTTATGTATGAGCTCTCCTCTTTCGTACGCCATGCCCGTTTCCCCAACAGTCATCCCCGTAGTACCATGTCACCACCACACCTCAATATGTACCTAGGTTTCCCTTCCCTGCCCGAGCCCCCACTTACGTCGATTTTGCATTTCCCAGGTCATGTGACTACACTCAAAGGCCTTAGCTTGGACTATATTCGGAGGCTGAGCTAGGGAAAGCAAGTTGACAGAAAAACGTTCTCATCACGATCCGTCAGGAATGGATCGTTCAGAGAGGAGAGGATGTCCTGGAGATTCTGGGCACGAAAGCCCCGTAAATCTTTGACCCTACGATTGCCCCTGGACTGATACATGGCTTTAGAGGCACTATTGACAATTTGCACTTCTGTATTTAAATTGATGATCTACTAATATACTCAGGTCCTTTCATGAGATACTCCTCCGCCCAGATTTACTTCCACATGAACCTCATTTGGCAGCAGATTGACAAACACTCAATTGTCCAGTCAACCTGCAGCCTAATAACAATCCTCCATAGACGTATTCACTACACAGCTTGTACTACTCTCCCATCCTCTACATCGACACAGTGCTATATTCCTAACCTCTCAAATTATTAAAAATAAAATAAAATAATAGGGGCCAAGCACAGACCCTGGGGTCCAACCACTTATCACCTAGTGATCTTTGAGTTGAAATTCAGTGACCACATCTCTGGATACGATGCTTCAGCCAATTTTCAATCGGCAGTTTGACAAATGATTCTTCCAAATAATATTGTGGGTAAGTAACTAAAGCACAACCCTGACCCCAGACCCAACCCTGACACAGCTCCCAACCCGACCCAGCACCCAACCTGACCACAGCTCCCCAACCTGACCCTGCCACCCAACACTGACCCAGCACCCAACCTGACCATCAGCTCCACCCTGACGGCCCACCACCAACACCTGACCACAACTCCCAATCCTGACCGCAACTCCCACCCTGACCGCAGCACCCAACCCTGACCGTCAGCTCCCAACCCTGACCGCAGCTCCCAACCCTGACCGCAGCTCCCAACCCTGACCACAGCACCCAACCCTGACCACAGTTCCCAACCCTGACCCCAGCTCCCAACCCTGACCACAGCACCCAACCCTGACCACGTTCCCACCTGACCTCAGCACCAACCACCCTGCACAACAGCTCCACCGCAACCTGAGAAACCAATCATGTACATAGCTCCCAACCCTGTACATAGCTCCCAACCCTGACTGCAGCTCCCAACCCTGAATCTAGCACCTGACCCTGACATTAGCAGCTAATGCGGAATATAGCACCCAACCCTGAATCTAGTACCTAAGCCCTAACCTTGGCTCCCAAACCTAAGCTAGCACCCAACCCTGATCATAGCTCCCAAACCTGACCATAGAGCATAGCTTCTCAACCTGACCCTAGAAACCAACTCACTGAGCCTAGAACCCATGTTTTACTATAGCACCCAACTCTTACCATAGCTCTGTAATACTCTACCCTAGAACCCAACCCTAACTCGACCACCCAACTTTGACCCTAGCTACCAACCTTGAGTCTAGCACCCAGCCCTAACTCTAGAACTCAGCATCTCACCCCATATCCTAATTTAAACGCTTACAATGGTGCGACACAACGAAAAAAAAAACATTTGAAATTAAGTAAGATTGAACATTTCATTGTAGTTTTCGCTGGTGGCCTCGTGTCGGCAGTGCATAAGGACTGGCGCCGCGTGATATGGTGCATAATTCCTGGTTCGCCTACTGGCTTATCAGTCGCAAGGTGCTGGAGAGAGGCAGTGATGTTTCGGGATGGTTCTTCTGAGGTTAGGGCCCCTTCAATTGCAGCTTGTATGGGGGGCACTTGGTAACAACGGCTTTTAGATGCTCTGGTCGGGATTCTTGTCGTCTAGTTGATTGTCTAGACCAGTGTCTGCAGATTGGGCACCTCAGAAAAGTCAAAATACATTTCCTGGTACAAAAGGGTGAATCTAGGGAGCAATTTGGTAGACAGGCCGCCTTCTTGCAAATGCTGAAAATGGGTCACAAAAGCTCAACCTCTCCCTCAAAAAAGGGTACATCCATAGAAAAATGGGCTTTCAATAAAAAAAGAAGAACATTACTTCAATTGAAGATCACATACACCACTCCACCCTGTTTTGAAGGAAGACTCTTAGGCCCCTTCCACACTAGCGTTGCTGCCGTTTGTCACGTCAAGAGTGCAATGCGTGAAAAAACTACTTTTTGGCTGCGTTTTTGTTCCATTTTTTCCTTGGAGTATTAGCGTTTTTTTTTGCGTTTTTCATGGCGGTGTTGTTAGCGTTTTTTTTGCGTTTTCGGAGGCGTTTTTCCAACGCGCGAGTCAAGTGTGAGACTCGAGCATTTTTTCAAAGTGACCATGTTTGATTGAAATGTTTATTTAATTGAAACAAAATGTCTTCTGATAAGTTGCAACATCGCGATTCTATTCTTCATGTTCCCTTGGTTATATCTCCCCGAACAAGTTAGCAGATGTGAAGAACAGGTGAAAATAGAATACAAAACAGTGAACACGTGAAACAGGCATCAATTTAGAAGAAAAACACGTGCAGAAACACAGTGCAGAATAGAATACAGATGTTCGCACATATGCTTACCTTGTCGGGAGATACCGCGGAACGGTGCGCCCAAAACTAGCATTGCAAGGAACAATATATAGTGTGTGGAAGAACAAATTGCGATGTTTAAATACATCTGGCAAGTTTGTTCTGTCACACGCTATATATTGTTCTTCACATGCTTATTTGGGTCGCGACCGTTCCCGGCGTATCTCCCGACAAGTAGCAGAGTGTGCCGAACGCTGAAATCTATTCTGCACCTGTGTTTCTATGCACTGTTGTTTTTTCTTCTAATGATCCTGTGTTCACTGTGTTCCACTGTGTCACTGTTTTTATTTCTATTCTCATGGTTCTTCATTGGTGTTTTTTAAATTAAATGATCGTTCTCGGAGCAGGGGGAAATAACTGTTATTCTGGGTCACCTAGCAACCCTTACGTTTAAAAAGCATTGGACATCGCAATGATTGCGAGTGGCAATGGCGTTCTTGAATGCATCTCCATAAGACTTAATGGGGGCGGTTGAAAAACGCGCGTGACACGGCAAAATGAAGTCATGCTGAGCGTTTGACGCAAGTGAAACGAACGCAACACGCGCGTGAAACCAACGCTAATGAAGAGAGACCATTAAATATCATGGGACAGAGTGCAATTCAAGTTTCTGCTGCGTCAAATGCACGGCGACAGAACTAGCGCGTGAGAAAAACGCCAGTTTTGAAGGGCTTAAGTCTTCAAGCGCTTGACAGTACTCCAGTTCATAGCCTTGAAGCACCTAAGAGTCTTCACATTTCAGAACATGGTGGAGTGGTGTTGTATTGATCTTCAATTGAAAGTACTGTACTTCTTTCTTTATTTTATTGAAGCCATTTTCTATGGATTTTCTATGTTTTGAGGAGAGGTGAGGATTTTTTTCCACTCCAACCTACGATGCAGCCACTGGTGAGAGTGATGCCAGCTCTGCTTGGTCTCTTCTGCTATTAGTCTTCCATTACATATGTATGCAAGGATGAAGTTGGCGTTATCAGGTATGAGTTTACATCTCATCATCTAACGATGTCCAGTCTTAGACAGCGGCTACCTCCGCTGTTGTGGGTCCGGGGGTCCTGTGCATTTGGTAATACCATGTGGTTGGCCCGTCCTCCATGCCTAGCTTGGCTACTGGGGCACAGAGACACTACAAAGGCCTGATGCGCAGATGATATGGCTACACTTGCCCTGTGCGATATGCCTCAGGCTTTGGGTGCTAGTGGCCTCAATCTCTGTGGTGATGGTTGATGGTTGCCTTAGATTCTGATGGCCCTATCACTGGCTTCATATGACTGGTGTGCTGGTGCATTCCGGACTATGGTGGTGCTGGTGCCTCAGACTTAGACGGTCGTAGAGAGTGATGGGTATACCTCTATCCACTTGGCGTCTATGGGCGACTCCTCAGGGAGTTGTACAATGGCGAGAGACGCGGCTGCGTATTGCTGTCTGCGCATCCGAACTCAACAACTCTGGGGGCTGAGAGCGCGGCTATGTGGTTGCGCCTAAACGGCACTGTGTGAGCGGCCCTTATCCGATCTTGGGTGTACAATGTCTTTTGCTGTTTAGAGCAGATGGTGGTGGCACTGCTGATGCTGATATTGCCACACTATTCTGTTGGCGCTGCTTCGGCTGGCTAAAGGATCGAGAACGGACTGCACCCGTGTTTGGTCGGCGGCTTGCGGCGGGTGGCCGGCGTCTGTGTGGCGGTTCGGTTTCCACACTGGCTGCCACTGGCAGATGCTGCCTGCAAGATGAGACGTTAGTCTGGTTCGATGGCACTTAGAGTTGCTTATGCTCTAGACGGCATGAGAGCGGCTGCGCACTCTGTATGTGCATTGCGTCTGTGCCAACGCTGACTCAGGGTGTTGCACGTGTGGGAAGCAGCTTCGTGGTTGGTGTCTGCACCATCTAACTCAGACTCTGGCAACGTAGAGGAGCGGCTGTGGTGGGCCACCGTACTGTGCTGTGGTGAGTCGGCACTTCCGTCTTTGGGTCCTACGATGTCGTATGCTGTTAGGAGTGGAGTGTGCTGGCACTGCTGATGATATTTGGCACACTATTCTGTTGGCGCTGCTTCAGTCTCCCGATTGCGTGGAGTCCGGCTGCGTCCTGCTGTTTGTGCGGCGGCTGCGGGGGTTGTGGCTGGGGCGGTACTGTGCTCGGTACGGTTGGTGTTTCCGCACGCGAATGCCCGCTGGCAGAGCTGCCTGGACGAATGGAGACTTGTCTCGGGCTTACAAGTCTGAGCAAATGCATAAAGAAAAATTGAGAGTGTATCAGCAGCTATGTTAATTTGTGTTAACAGATAATAAAATCAGAAGAAGAAGCGTTCACTACTGATCTGCATCCATTCCGCTCGTCCATTAGGAGCCACGCGCGATACTTCTAGGACTCGTGGTCAAAGTAAAGGATATCAAAACACACGAAAACTAAAAAGTTTGCGGGAGCCCAAGCCTCTGGCGTACAGGTCGCAGAGGGGCTGGGAAGAGGCATGATGTTCTGGCTGGGGGTTCTGTCTTTTGGTTTAGGCCCCCTCCGAGTGGGCATAGCTGTTTGCGGGCATGATGGGTCAGAGACGGCTTTCAGTGCTACCGGCGGATTCTGGTCGTCGTAGTCTGTTAACAGGTGTCTCTGCAGATAGGGCAGTTGAGATTTTTTTAAGTCAGCATATATATTCTGGGAAAAAGTGTGAACTTGAAGGAGAATTTGGGGAGAAAGCACGTCTCGCTTGCTAATTCTAGAAAACAATTAATTAAAAAATGTCTCCAAAGCTCACACTCTCCCTTCAAACCAGAATACGGTATCCCGCTTGGGTTGAGTGAGTGACCGAGGGACTTAGCGGCATCGTTCTGTGAATGATACTGGACCATCTGGTTCAAATTGAAGAGCTTTATTATTCTTGCACGCGTATCTGGCCCCGTTACTGGGCTTTCATCAGATCATAACAATAATCCAAACATACACAAATATATACATAAAAAAAGGGCGCTAAACCGGATGCGTGATGCTCCTTTCCCGTTTTTTTGTTTTTTTTTATTAAAAAGATTTGATAATGAAAAAACTTTTTTTTTTTTTTTTTTGTAGGCATAATCATTAAAGTATCACACATATTAACAAGGGTATGTTGGGTTAAATGGATAAATGAAGAATGTAGATGAGTCAGTTATATGGAGGAGTGGGAGGTGGTAATTCACCTCATACCTCCCCTGATGTTGGAATCTGGTATTGTTACATATACCACCATGAGGTCTAAATTAAAAGGAAGTGATTAAAATGGTTTGAAAATAGATGAAATTCCTAAAGGGAACCGATGGAAGAGGATGCCCTCCGGTATAGGGAAGCTCCGTTGCAGGATGACAGGTTGGTAGGACGCGTGTCTCAGCTGGTAGTACGAGCTAACGGATCGCATGGAAGGACAAATAGTGAACAACTCGAAGGGTAACTGCGGAGGATGTTTTGAAGGGTAAGTCGATCAGCCATTGTTGCTGGGGACTGGGTGGAGGATGGAGGACTGAGGAGGTTGACTTTTGTATAGTCAACCACGTTAGGGTGCCACGAGGATGTAAATCAGAGGGGGTGATGCAGGTAGATAAGGTGTAAACTGATTTGATGCACTCGTTTAGGCCATTAGGAGATACGTGTTCACTTATAAGTCCAATATGATTCCCGTCCGATTGAGGGAACCCACTCGTCCGATGCCTCCTTTGATACTTGTTCATGGGGTAATCTTGATGATATCCAACAACCCCTTGTTTTCCAAAGTGAGGTGTTGGAGTAGACTTTGCTTGAGGAAAGCCGATTTGTTTTAAACCGGTGGCCATTCACTCTAATCCTGAGTGTTGTAGTAGGTGCGGCCTACATATTGTTAAAACTAAATCGGCTTCCTCAAGCAAGTCTATCCAAACACCTCACTTTGGAACACAAGGGGTTGTTTGATATCATCAAGATTACCCATGAACAAGTATCAAAGGAGGCATCGACAGAGTGGGTTCCCTCAATCGGTGAGGAATCAAATTGGAATTTATAAGTTGAACACGTTATCTCCTAATGGCCTAAATGAGGCGATCGAATCAGTTTAACCTTATCTACTGCATCACCACCCTCTGATTTACATCCTCGTGTCACCCTAAACGTGTTGACATTTACAAAAAGTCAACCTCCTCAGTCCTCCATCCTCCAGCCCAGTCCCCAGCAACAAGTGCTGATCACTTACCTCCTTAAAACATCCTCCGCAGTTACCTTCGAGTTGTTCACATTTTTGCTTCCACGATCCGTACTCGTACTACCAGCTGAGACACGCGTCACTACCAACCTGTCATCCCTGCAACAGAGCTTCCCTATACCGGAGGGCATCCTACTTCCATCAAGGTTCCTTTAGGGATTTCTTCTATTTTCAACTTTTAATCACTTCCTTTTAACTAGACCTCATGTGGTATATGTAAATATCCGATTCCAACATAGGGAGTATGGGGATTACCACCTCCCGCTCCCCCATATAACTGCTCATCTACATTCTTCATTTATCCATTTAACCCAACATACCCTTTCTATATGTGTTTTATTTTATAATGTATGCTACCAAAAAAAAAAAAAAAAATTCATTGTCACGTTTTTAAATAAAAAAAAAACAAAAAACAAAAACAGGGAACGTGACGTATCACTGCATCCGGTTTAGCGCCCTTTTTTTATGTATATATTGTGAATGTTTTGGATTCATTGTTATGCCTGATGAAAGCCCCAGTACGGGGCTGAAGCGCGTCGCAAGAATAAAGCTCTTCAATTGGAACCAGATTGTCCGGGGTTCATTCACCGAAGAGCGCCTGTCCGCCCATCACTCACTCCACGGGATAACGCATTCTATATTCACTCGATGGAAGTGGCTCCCTGGGTATACCGACACAGATTAAAGGCTGGACGGGGCTGCCATTATAACCTTCATACTTAGGCTCACATCTCATCGAAGCCAGGTGAGAGTCAGTATTTTACATTGCATGTTTATATTGTCATCGTAAGATAATCACACTAGGGTAGCGCCCTTCTTTTGTGCTGTCCCCCGTGTTTTAACACGCAAGAACTTTGGCGGTAAACACCCACATCCCAGGTTTACTATCATCCCTTCAAACCAAGGTAATCATAGAAAATGGGCTTCAGATAAAATAAAGAAAGTAACAGTACTTTCATTGAAGATCACATACACCACTCCACCCTGTCTGAAAGGGAAGACTCTTAGTGTTTCAAGGCTATGACTGGGAGTAACTGCCACAGCCTTGAAGCACTAAGAGCCTTCCATTTCTGAACAGGGTGGAGTGGTGTATGTGATCTTCTATTGAAATACTGTTACTCTCTTTATTTTATCTGAAGCCATTTTATGGATTTTCCTTGTTTGAAGGGAGAGGTGAGATTTTCTCCAATCCACCTTACGATGCAGCCATGGTTGGAGAGATGACTGCAGGGCAGCTTGGCTACAGTCTCTTTCTGCTATAAGCCTTCCATACATATTATGCAGATGAGTTGGCGTCATCAGTTGGGGTTTAGCTCATCATCTACAGATGTTCCGTCTTCAGAGGGCCCTCTCCCGCATCGTTGGTTCTGGGGTCACTGCGTTGTGGTAATACCACTGGTGGTTGGGCTTCGCCTCCTGCCTCCTGGCTCACTAGGCACAGATGACACGCAGACCTGGTTGTGCTGCAGATGATATGGATACACTTGCTCTGTGAGTCTCAGGCTCTTTGTGGTGATGGTCCTTAGATTCTGATGGTGTCTCAGACTCTAGACGACGGTAGAGAGCGGATGGTACTCTATCCACTTGTAGTCTGTGGCACCTTAACTCAGGGTGGTAAAAAGGCATGTGGAGCGGTTGCGTGTTTGGTGCCGCACCTTGCTAACTCCGACGTGGGCGGCTTAGAGAGCAGCTGTGTGGTTGCCCTCTACAGCGCTGTGGTGGGGCGGGCCTCCGATCTTGGGTCGTACATGATCGTTTGCTGTTAGGAGCGGATGGTGCTGGCACTGCTGTGATATTGCCGCATTATTCTGTGGCACTGCTTCAGCTGCTCAACGAGTGGAGACCGGCTGCGTCCTGTGTTTGTTCGGCGACTGCGGGGGTGTGGCCGGCGGTCTGTGCGCGTAGGCTGGCCGCTGGCAGATGCTGTCTAGACAAACAGAGACCGTCGTCTCGGGCTAAACATCTATAAATGCAATAAGAAAAAATGAGAGTGTCTTAGAGCTATGTTATAATTTGTGTCAATGGATACTACATCCTGCAGAAGAAGCGTCCACTTACCTGACTCTGCATCTGGGATCGTTAGTCCATTAGGAGCCATGCAAGCTCTTTGCAGGCTCGTGGTCAAAGGAACAGATGTACAAAATACACAGAAAACCTAAAAGGTTGTGAGAGCCTAAGCCTCTGGAGCAGTTGACAGAGATCCGGCGCAGAGGCAGTGATGTTTTCGGATGGGTTTGTCTGATGTGTAGGCCCCTGCAATGTGTAGTTATATGCTGCACAATAATGACACCTTTCAGATGCTCTTGCCGGGGAGTCTGGTCATCTGGTCCTGTTAGACGAGTGCTCTGCAATTGGGCAGGTGAGATTTATTATAATCAATTTACGATCCAGCCATGGGTGGAAGAGATGACTGCAGGGCAGCTTGGCTACAGTCTCTTCTGCTATAAAGTCTTCCAAGATAATGCAGGATGAGTTTGGCGTCCTCAGTTGGGGTGTAATCAGGGCGTACTTGATGAGGGTGCAGAGGGTGCGTTCGCAACTGGGCCCAAGAGACTTAGGGGGCCCAAAGGTGTCAATTCCCATATGAGCTGACGAGTATTATAAACCATAGATTATAGTAGTCTGGGGCCTGGTACAGACTATGCACTGCGGGCCCGTCAACTTACGCCACAAGTTACGCCACTGGTGTCGCTCATCAACCTGCAGACGTTCTCAGTTTTCCAGACGGCCCCACCCGGCGCCATGGGTTCTGGGGTCGCTGCATGGTAATACCACTGGTGATTGGGCCTCCGTTCTCCTGACTAGCTGGCTCACTAGCCACAAGATGACCCTACAGGGTTTGCGCTGAGATGTATGCTACACTTGGCCCTGTTGTGCCTCAGGCTCTGGTGGGTGTTGTTGCCTCAGGGTTTTCCGATGGCGCTGGCGCTGCCTCAGGCTTTGGTTGTGCTGGTCGGTAGTCTGTCTGCTTGGCGTCTGTGGGGCACTGATGCAGAATGTGTATGGCGTGGAGAGCACTGCGCACTCTGTCCGCTTGGCATCTGTGCAATGACTCAGGGTGGTGTGTATGGCATGGAGAGCGGCTGCGGGTTGGCGGCTGTGCACGCTAACTCAGACTCTGGTGGCTTGGAGAGCGGCTTTGTGGTTGCCCTCTGCGGTGCTGTGATTGGCGGCCTTCCGATCTTTGGGTCGTATGCTGTCATATGCTGCTAAGAGCAGATGGTTCTGGCTCTGTGATGAGATTGCTGCACTAGTTCGTGATGCTGCTTCAGCTTCTCTACGGATGAGAACGGCTGCACCATGTTGTGGCCGGCAGCTGTGGCAACGTGGCCAGCAGTCTGTGGCGTTATGGTTTCCACATCGGCTGCCGCTGGCAGATGCTGCCTAGGCGAATGGAGACGTGTCTAGGGCTAAGTCTACAAATGCAATAAAAAAAAGAGAGTGTATTAGACCTATGTATATTTGTGATGACAGATGATAAATCCTGCAAGAAGAAGCGCACTTACCTGACTCTGCCATCCGGGATCGCTGGTCCATTATGAGCCACGAGCTTTTGTAGGCTTGTGGTCAAAGAAACAGATGTACAAGATTAACACAGAAACCTAAAAAGGTTGTGGGAGCCCTAAGCCTCTGGATTAGCAGTCGCAGAGGTCCGCACAGAGGCAGTGACTTTTCTGGATGGGTTCTGTCTGATGTTGCACCTGCATGTGCAGCTGTCGATGGTGACGCCTTCAGATGCTCTGGCCGGATTCTGTTCGTCTATCTTGTTGACGCGTGCTCTGCAGATTGGGCAACTACGAACGCAGCCATTGTGGAAGAGATGACTGCAGGCCACCTTGGCTGGCTGCTATAAGTCTTCCATACAAATGATGCAGGATGAGTTGGCATCATCAGTTGTGGTGTAGCTCATCATCTGCAGACGTTCCAGTCTTCTAGATATCCCTCTCCAGCGTCGTGGGTTCTGGGGTCACTGCATTGTGGTAATACCACTGGTTGGGCCTTCGTCCTCCTGACTAGCTGGCTCACTAGGCACTGATGACACTACACGACCTTGCACTGCAGATGATATGGCTACACTTGGACCTGTTGATGCCTCAGACTGGTGGTGTTGGTGCTTCAAGCTCTGTTGGTGCTGGTGCCTGAGGTTCTGATGGCCCTGGCACTGCCTCAGGCTCTGGTGGTGCTGGTGCCTCAGGCTCTAGTAGGCGTGGAGAGGGGTCGGGTACTCTGTACGCTTGACATCTGTGACATGCGCCTGCACCTTTCTAACTCAGACTCTGGGGGTTAGAGAGCGGCTGTGTTGCGGCGCTGTGGTGGGCGGCTCCTCTCCGATCTCGTTGCGGTTAGCAGCGGATGGTGCTGGCACTGCTGATGAGATATTGCCGCACTATTTGTGGTGCTGCTTCAGCTGCTCGATGGAGTGGAAATGGCTGTCCTGGTTGGTTGGTGCTGCAGCCGGGGGCTGGCGGTCTGTGCGCAGTACGGTTTCTGCATCGGTTGGCGATAAATGGAGATGTCGTATTGGGCTAAAGTCTACAAATGCAATAAAGAAAAATGAGAGTGTATTAGAGCTATGTATAATTTGTGTCGACAGATGATACATCCTACAGAAGAAGCGTCCACTTACCTGACTCTGCCATTCGGGATCGCTAGTCCATTATGAGCCACGCGAGCTTTTGTAGGCTCGTGGTCAAAGGAACAGATGTACTAGATACACGATAAACTAAAAAGGTTGTGGGAGCCCTAAGCCTCTGGATTAGCATGTCGGAGAGATCCGCGCAGAGGCAGTGATTTTTCTGGATGGTTCTGTCTGAGGTTTTAGGCCCCTGCGATGTGCAGCTGTTGATGGTAGACGCCCAACAGAGCTCCAGCCGGGGATCTGTTCGTCTAGTCTTTAGACAAGTGCTCTGCAGATTGAGCAGGTGAGATTTTTTAACAATCCACCTTCAATGCAGCCATTGTGGAAGAGATGACTGCAAGCCAGCTTGGCTGCTATAAAGTCTTCCATACAAAGGTGGATGAGGATGAGTTGGCATCATCAGTTGGGTTGTAGTCATCATCGCAGACGTTCAGTCTTCCTAGATAGCCCTCTCCGCGTCGTGGTTCTGGGGTCACTGCATTGTGGTAAATACCACTGTGTGGGCCTTCGTCCTACTGACTAGCTGGCTCACTAGGCACAGATGACACTACAGGGCCTTGCGCTGCAGATGACATGGCTACACTTGGACTGTTGATGCCTCAGACTCTGGTGGTGTTGGTGCCTCAGGCTCTGTTGGTGTTGTGCTAGTGCCTGAGGTTTTGATGGCCCTGGCATCCTCAGGCTCTGGTAGGGCTGGTGCCTCAGGCTTAGTAGGCATGGAGAGGGGTCGGGACTCTGTACGCTTGACATCGTGACACGCTGACTCGGGGTGTGTAAGTCGTGGAGAGCGGCTGCGTGGTTGGCACCTGCACCTTGCTAACTCAGAATCCTGGGCGGCTTAGAGAGCGGCTGTGTTGCGGCGCTGTGGTGGGCGGCCTTCCGATCTTTGGGCCATACGATGTCGTAGGCTGTATCAGCGGATGGTGCTGGCACTGCTTCAGCGCTCGATGGATGGAGAACGGCTGCGTCCTGTGTTTGGTCGGTGGCTGCAGCTGCGGGGCCGGCGGTCTGTGGCAGTACGGTTTCTACATCGGTTGGCGTGGCAGATGCTCCATAGACAAATGGAGACGTCATCTCGGGCTAAAGTCTACAAATACAATAAGAACATTTGAGAGTGTATCAGAGCTATGTATAATTTGTGTCGACAGATGATGATCCTGCAGAAGAACGTCTTCAACTACCTGACTCTGCCATCCAGATCGCTAGTCCATTAGTAGCACGCGAGATCTTGCAGGCTCGTGGTCAAAGGAAAAGATGTACAAAACACACAGAAACCTAAAAGGTTGTGGGAGCCAAGCCTCGGATTAGCAGTTCGCAGAGTTCCAGCCAAGAGGCAGTGATGTTTCTGGATGGGTTCTGTCTGAGGTTTAGGCCCCTGCGGCTGTATGCGGCATGATGGTAGACGGCTCATAGAAGCTCCAGACGCTGGGGATTCTGGTGTCTGGTCTTTGTAGACGAGTGCTCTGCAGATAGGCAGGTGAGATTTTTTTCCAATCCACCTTACGATCAGCCATGGTGGAGAGATGACTGCACGGCGCTGGCTACAGTCTCTCTGTTATTGAAGTCTTCCATACAAATGATGCAGTATGACGTTGGCGTCATCAGTGGGGGGTGTAGCTTATCATCTGCAGTACGTTCCCAGTCTTCCAGCGGAGCCTGAGGCACCGACAGAGCCAAGTGTAGCCATATCACCTGCAGCGCAAGGCCCTGTAGTGTCATCTGTGCCTAGTGAGCCAGCTAGTCAGGAGGATGAAGGCCCAACCACCAGTGGTATTACCACAGCACAGCGACCCCAGAACTCACGACGCCGGAAAGGTCCAGCTGGAAGACTGGAACGTCTGCAGATGATAAGCTACACCCCAACTGATGACACCAACTCATCCTGCATCATTTGTATGGAAGACTTCATAACAGAAGAGACTGTAGCCAAGCTGCCCTGCAGTCATCTCTTCCACCATGGCTGCATCGTAAGGTGGATTGGAAAAAATCTCACCTGCCCTATCTGCAGAGCACTCGTCTAACAAGACCAGACAACCAGAATCCCCGGCTGGAGCTTCTATAAGCCGTCTACCATCATGCCGCATACAGCTGCACATCGTAGGGGCCTAAACCTCAGACAGAACCCATCCAGAAACATCACTGCCTCTGCGCTGGACCTCTGCGACTGCTAAGCCAGAGGTTTTGTGCTCCCACAACCTTTTTAGGTTGTCTGTGTGTTTTGTACATCTTTTCCTTTGACCATGAGCCTGCAAGATCTCGCGTGGCTCCTAATGGATTATCGATCCTGGATGGCAGAGTCAGGTAAGTTGACGCTTCTTCTGCAGGATGTATCATCTGTCGACAAAAATTACACATAGCTCTGATACACTCTCAAACGTTCTTTATTGCATTTGTACACTTTAGCCCGAGATGACGTCTCCATTCGTCTAGGGAGCATCTGCCAGCGCCAACCGATGCAGAAACCGTACTGCCCACAGACCGCCGGCCCCGCGGCTGCAGCCACCGACCAAACACAGGACGCAGCCGTTCTCCACTCCATCGAGCAGCTGAAGCAGCGCCACAAAATAGTGCGGCAATATCATCAGCAGTGCCAGCACCATCCGCTGATAACAGCATACGACATCGTATGGCCCAAAGATCGGAAGGCCGCCCACCACAGCGCCGCAACACAGCCGCTCTCTAAGCCACCCAGAGTCTGAGTTAGCAAGGTGCAGGTGCAAACCGCGCAGCCGCTCTCAGCGACTTACACACCCCGAGTCAGCGTGTCACAGATGTCAAGCGTATAGAGTCCCCGACCCCTCTCCATGCCTACTAGAGCCTGAGGCACCAGCACCACCAGAGCCTGAGGCAGTGCCAGGGCCATCAGAACCTCAGGCACCAACACCAACAGAGCTTGAGGCACCAACACCACAAGAGTCTGAGGCATCAACAGGTCCAAGTGTAGCCATGTCATCTGCAGCGCAAGGCCCTGTAGGCGCGGGGGCCTAAACCTCAGACAGAACCCATCCAGAAAAATCACTGCCTCTGCGCCGGATCTCTCCGACTGCTAATCCAGAGGCTTAGGGCTCCCACAACCTTTTTAGGTTTTCTGCGTATCTAGTACATCTGTTCCTTTGACCACGAGCCTACAAAAGCTTGCGTGGCTCATAATGGACTAGCGATCCCGAATGGCAGAGTCAGGTACGTGGACGCTTCTTCTGCAGGATTTATCATCTGTCAGCACAAATTATACATAGGTCTAATACACTCTAATTTTTTCTTTATTGCATTTGTAGACTTTAGCCTGAGATGACGTCTCCATTCGTCTAGGCAGCATCTGCCAGTGGCAGCTGTCGTGGAAACCATAACATGCACAGACCGCAGGCCACGTTGCCGCAGCCACCGACCACACACATGGTGCAGCCGTTCTCCACTCCGTCGAGAAGCTGAAGCAGCACCATGAACTAGTGCAGCAATCTCATCAGCAGAGCCAGAATCATCTGCTCCTAGCAGCATATGACAGCATACGACCCAAAGATCGGAAGGCCGCCAATCGCAGTACCGCAGGAGGCAACCACACAGCCACTCTCCAAGCCGCCCAGAGTCTGAGTTTGCGCGGCACAGCCGCCAACCCCGCAGCCGTTCTCCATGCCATACACACTCTGCATCAGTGCGCTACAGACACCAAGCGGACATAGTACCCGACGGCTCTCCACGCTGTCTAGAGCCTGAGGCACCAGCACCAGCAGAGCCTGAGGTACCAGCACCACCAGAGCCCGAGGCAGCGCTAGGGCCATCAAACCTGAGGCACCAGCACAACCAGAGCCTGAGGCAGCGACAGCGCCATCAGAACCTGAGTCACCAGCACCACCAGAGCCTGAGGCAGCGCCAGGGCCATCAAACCTGAGGCACCAGCACAACCAGAGGCTCAGGCAGCGCCAACGCCATAGGAACCTGAGGCACCAGCACCACCGGAGCCTGAGGCACCAACACCACCAGAGCTTAAGGCATCGACAGGGCCAAGTGTAGCCATATCATCTGCAGCCCAAAGCCCTATAGGTTCATCTGTGGTTAGTGAGCCAGCTAGTCAGGAGGACGGAGGCCCAATCACCAGTGGTATTACCATGCAGCGACCCCAGAACCCATGACGCCGGGTGGGGCCGTCTGGAAAACTAAAACTGTCAGCACAAATTATACATAGGTCTAATACACTCTCATTTTTTCTGTATTGCATTTGTAGACTTTAGCCCTAGACGATGTCTCCATTCGTCTAGGCAGCATCTGGCAGTGGCAGCCGATGTGGAAACCTTAACGTGCACAGACCGCCGGCCA
>WNYA01002363.1:6232-43094 GCA_019512145.1 Engystomops pustulosus
TGTATTATACTCCAGAGCTTCACTCACTATTCTGCTGCTGGTGCAGTCACTGTGTACATACATGACATTACTTATCCTGTACTGATCCTGAGTTACATCCTGTATTATACTCCAGAGCTGCACTCACTATTCTGCTGGTGCAGTCACTGTGTACATACATGACATTACTTATCCTACACTCTGTATATCAGGAGCCTGTCAGTATGGTGTGGTATAGAAGTTATACAGGGTAGACCTGCGGCTCAGGATCTATATGGAATGTGCACAGTAATGTAGCAGAACTGGTCGTGTCGCGCTATAAGATTTAGGTTATTCACATTTGAGGAGCATCATCTGGGCCCTTACTGCTGCCTGACACTTGAGCTGTGACTCCTCTTATATATCTGACCCAAATGTGCCCTCTAGGGCCCTAGGTAAGACAGAGGTGAGCACTTATCTCTTCCTTACAGCAGAACCCACCTGGGACTCTGCAAAGACGTAGAACTTAACTGCAGTAGCACTACTTGGCCACTACACTCTGCGTGGAGCTGTTTGTCTTTCACATTGGTGACATCACATTGGTACAATACATCCGCTCTGACTTACTTCATGTATAAACCGGATACAATTGTAACACAGAGCAAAGTGTGGAAGCTCCTGCTGCAGCCAGTTGTCTTACAACCAGGGTCGGGATAGTGAGGAGGACGTGTAAGATCTCGTGTACCTAGTCCTGGTATATTTTATAAGGAGCGTTCAGAGTGGTCTTCATAGAGGGTGGTCTAACCTACATACAATTGTAACACAAAGCAGAAGGTGGAGGCTCCTGCTGCAGCCAGTTGTCTTACAGCCAGACACAGAATGGTGATGAGGAGGACATGGCAGATCTCAGGTACCTAGACCTTGTATGTTTATCGGCAGCATTCACAATGGATTTCATTGCAGATTGTCTAAATTGGATGTAATTTTACCACAAGGAAAAATAAGGAAGCTCCTGCTGCAGCCAGTTGTCTTACACACAGGATGGCGAGTACATGGCAGATGTACTTTACCTGGTATAGGCAGTCCCCGGGTTACATAGGTTCCGAGTAGATAGGGTCCATAGGTTTGTTCTTAGTCGAAACTGTATATTTTATAATTGTAGATCCAGACAAATCTTTTTTTTTTTTTTTTTTGGAGTGTTCGATTTTTTGCTGTTATGGGACCAAGGACTATCAATAAAGCTTCATTACAGACACCTTACAGCTGATCATTGCAGAGACCTTCACCAGAGCTCACAGGGGGCAGAGGGGTCCGTCTTTAACTAGGGGTCGTCTGTAAGTTGGGTGTCCTTAAGTAGGGGACCGCCTGTACGAGGACACTGGATTTCATACAACATTGTCTGAACTGGATATCATTGTACCTTGGGTCAGTGGCAGAGGTTGGTCCATATGCAGCCAGTTGTCTTACAGCCAGATACAGGATTTTACCACAAGGAAGCTTGTTCTCGTTCGCTCGACGCCTCCCCCCTCGCTTGCGCTTGTTCCCTTTTTGTTTTTTTGGGGGGTTTTTTTGGGGCGCTCTCTATATGGCACTTTCTCTCCTGTGTTACACTGTCTATGCTCAGATGCCTTCTATCTCGCTACTTTCCTGTCGCTGACGCCTGCCCTCTCTAATATGATGATTGTTACCCGGGAATTGGTCTGACATGACTGATGGATGTAATCGGTGACATGAGGTTCAACAGGACAAGTACATTAGAGATGTTCTTCTTGAGAAGCTTGACGTGGTCTTCTCACTCCTCCTTGTCCTGTTAGTCGTGTAATCATCTCTTCAGCCAAGTGTTGGCAGCTCCGTTGCCAGACAATTTTCTGCAGCGCTCTGGTAACAGCTGCTGTCTCATGTCATGCGGTGGTCCTAAAATCCCAGTGTTACTAAAGGGATAGGCCTGGTTTCTGACCCATGGCGATTTCTTGAGGTAGTTACGTCATGGCGTCAAGGCTGGATCATTCTGAGGTGGAACCATGTCCAATTATGCATCAATTCTTGTATTGGTGACCACTTTGTTAGTCCCTGCATCCTATATTTGTACTATTGGGCGCTATTATTCTTAATATTAAAAAATTTTGTGTAATTAACCAAACTTTTTATTTAACTTCTGTTTTTTATGTTTTTTTTTTACATCACAGCTGTGTAAAAGTCGAGGAGCATCAAGCGGCAGATATCGACCTCTACCACTGTCCGAACTGTGAAGTGCTTCACGGGCCCTCCCAATGTAAGTACAGTGTGTAGTAAATTGAATTTTAAGCTTTTATTATGTGGTGTTCCTCCCCCCCCCCCCCCCCCCAAAAAAAAAAAACCTTTTGTTTGTGTGTGGTTTTTTTTGTGTTTTTTTTATATATCTAAAATCTTTCCAATATTACCGTTTTGCCAAAGTATCTAAGGGATGTTCTAGGCTCTAACCTATAGGATAGCTCGTGGTCACAGGATACGGGATAACAATCTGATCAGTGGGGGTACAGCACCTGGGACCTCCATTGATCACGAGAATGGACCCCCCCACACACACACACACACGGTTCATGTGATGCTAAACTTGTCGTCTCATTCACGGGACCCATTCTGGTGAACTGCAGGGATCTATTCTCGAGTAAGTGGGGGGGTCTTAGATGTTGAACCCTGACCTATAAGATGGTGGAGGAGTTGGTACAACCCTCTTGAGTGGAAAGCCTATTGTAAGAACCACCACTTGTAGATGCAACTCCACCGATCCTGCCGAGGTTAGATTAATCGCTCTTAGTTGGAACCATGCATTTGGTTTACTGGGCTGCAGAAGACCTTTGGGCACCACCCACTTGACCATAACTAACCTGATTAGCATATCGGGTCCGTAAATTAACGGTTGTCGATTTACTGGGGAGCGGTGGTAGCTAGAGGAGAAATTCCAACTGCATCGGAACACGAGTGAAAGACTGTAACAGTTGGTGTCGGTGTTCTCTGGGTTTTCGGTTGTCTTTGGTAGCTCTTTAGCCTTTGTCGGACCCGATATCTACGAGCTGAACGTGTTATTTTTGTAATTTTTTTTAAAAAACACATTTCTTTCAATATTCTCCAAATTGTACATTTTTTTTTTTTATGTTGCTTTTTTTCCCCATCTTTTATTATTTTGTTTTGTACGGGATAATTTATTTTGACTGTGCGGTCACCAGCAGCGTGTTTATACGGTTTTCTCTCCCGATATTTTTGTGTTGTGTGTGTTTTTTTGTTTTATTTATATATATATATATATTTTTTTTTTTGTGTGTACGATGACAGTAATTGTTATGACCTGACTGCAGAGCCGGCATTGTGTTTGCCTTGTGGCAGATGAAAGGCAAGGGAGTACAATGCTCCCTCTCTCCGCTTAAAGGCATCTGTGGTATTTTGAAATCATTCCGTGCATGGACAGTGGGGGCGCTATCTGCCGCTCCGTGCTGATAAAACATCCTCCATTGGGGAAACAAAAAGGTGGGGAAAAAAAAAATTGCAGTAATACAAGATGTTAATGGCCTTGGTCATCTCATGTGGATATCCTCGTTACAGACAGACTGTCTGCTTTCCCTCATTTAAAAAAAAAAAAGTTTTTTTGTTTTTTTTTTTTTTTTTTACGTAAAATTGATTATCGTGGAAGGTTAAGCGCTCTGCTCCGAGTCTACGCTTCCATGTAATGGAGAGATAACTGGATCATTGATTCGGCGCTGTGGCTGATCTTAATGGAATGCAACACCTCGATTTCAAAATTCGAGGGCTATGAAATCATAAAAAAAAAAAAAAATTAGTTTTTTTTTTTTTTTGTTGTTGTTTTTGTTTTGTTTATGTTCCATGTTTGGAATTGGTTATTGGAAAATCTTTTCAACAATCCTCTAAACCAAATAAAAAATGAAAGGGGGTTTTCCAGTTTTATTTATTTATTTTTTAAGTTGTTGCTTCACCTATCCACGGAGCGAGAAATACTGTATATGGTTTTTTAAGTGCACTTTTTTTTAATTTTTTTATCTCAAAATACAAAAATAATAATTGGCGAGTCAGCACAGGGTACGGTGAACATGTTGTGTAGTTACGTGTCTCTGCCTGTCATGGAAACATTCCTCTAACTTGCCTGCAGTGTTTGATTGTCCTAGTTACAAGGTTGTCAGATAATGAGGGATCTGTACACGAACAGGTGATAATAACCCAATATTCTAACTTTTACTTAAATAACACATCAGCGCCTGGGGAAGACAAATCCAGGTTGTACTCCAGAGCTGCACTCACTATTCTGCTGCTGGTGCAGTCACTGTGTACATACATGACATTACTTATCCTGTACTGATCCTGAGTTACATCCTGTATTATACCCCAGAGCTGCACTCACTATTCTGCTGCTGGTGCAGTCACTGTGTACATACAAGACATTACTTATGCTGTACTGATCCTGAGTTACATCCTGTATTATACTCCTGCTGCATTCACATTGGTGCTGATGCCTTCAGGAAAGTGCACCCTTAATATTTTACGTGTATTGTTGGAAATGGTGACTGTCCGCATGTATTTTTAGGGGTTCAGTTAATGTTGGGATCCTAGTACAAAAAATAAAATGGCAAAACATCTTAATATGTGCAGAACCTCCACTTCAACTATAGACACAGCCTAGTCGTTTAGGGGCGTGGCTGACAACAAGCCTGCAGTCTGTTTCCACTGACAACCATCACGATTGCATATCTCGTTCTGTACTATGAGACGAGATGCAGCTCCGGATAACCAGCAGAATTGTGAATGCAGCTCTGGAGTGTAATAAAATTTTTGTTACTCATTTCATTGTGCCCTGGAATGAATGTACAGATCAGCGCAGGGTCGGACAAACAGCTGGATTGACTATGAGATGTATAGACAGCTGCTTCCCCTATATCACCAGAGTCCTATGTAAACAGGTCACATGTCTGCGCTCCGGAGGTCGCCGCGTAGCCTTGGATTATCTGCTGCACTAGGATTTTTTTTTTTTTTTATTACCCTGAATATATCAAGGTGACTTCTCCTTTCACCCTCTCTGAATGGCGCCCGCGGTGCTTCACCTTGTACATTGTCCCCTCCGCCGCCGGCCTTGTAGTAAGTGGATTGTAAGGGCGGAGGGGGCGCGAGTCCATTAAATGCTGTGACCTCGAAAACGCCAAACAAAGCGACACACAAGCAGGATTTTATATATATATATATATAATTTTTTTTTTTTTTTATTATCATTTCTGTTCTTTTTGTTGAAACACATTATTTTTTTGTTGTGTTTTTTTTTAATATAAATTTTTTTTTAATTTTTTTAATTTTTTTTTTTTTTTATGCTTTCAAGGTGTGATAATGAAGTTCTTGCTTTCCCCCTTACTTGACTTTTTGAAAGTTTCAGAGAAAAAAAAAAAAATCGGTGGTGCTCCCCCCCCCCCCCCCTCCACCCCCCAGGGCACTTGACCTCTAGTATACCTTGACCTGATTTTGCTTCTCCGAATGAACCGCTTTAAGTTAAAAATCTCTTGTTCTTGGGAGCCGCGGCGCAGAGTGACACGGGATTAAATTACCTTCATTTAACTCCTAGGCGCCAGTGTGTTTAAACGCTCGCTGTAGGCTCGGTGCCAAGAAACTAGTAGCCGAAGCCCCCGGAAAGTGGTGGTTTGTGTAGTGTGATTATAATTTTTTTTTTTTTTTTTACCTTTTAGTTTGTCTACATTATAAAACGCCACCCCTGATGATCTCAACAAAGCTACTGTTCAGTAGTCTTTAAAAAAACTTTGGCAAACTTTTTTTTTTTTTTTTTTAAGTTGCTGCGTTTCACATCTGACTTTTCTAGGCGGAATTTAGTTTATAAGACTTTTTAGAGTTAAAAAAAAAAACCAAAAACAATAAACGTGATCAATTTTTAAGACCACTGATAATACCGCTACTGGTTTGGTTGAGAATGTAGTATTATTATTATTATTATTATTATTATTATTATTATTACTAATTAAATTTGTATTTAATTGATATTTTATTTTGTAGTCGTTAAAATTTTTATAAATTTTTTTTTTAAATTGTACAATAAAAAAAAAAATACTGTAAATACGCGAGTATAAGCCGACCCAAGTATAAGCGGAGGCCCCTAATTTTGCCACAAAAACCTAAGAAAACCTATTGACTCGAGTATAAGCAGAGGGTGGGAAATGCATTGGTCATAGCCTCCCCATTATATAGCCTGCCGGACCCTGCCCCATAGTATATAGCCAGCACCTGCCCCCCAGTATATAGCCAGCCCATATCCCCCAGTATATAGCCAGCCCATATCCCCCAGTATATAGCCAGCCCATATCCCCCAGTATATAGCCTGCCAGCCCGTATCCCCCAGTATATAGCCAGCACCTGCCTTCCAGTATATAGCCAGCACCTGCCTCCCAGTATTTAGCCTGCCAGCCCATATCCCCCAGTATATAGCCAGCCCCTGCCCCAGTATATAGCCTTCCAGCCCATATCCCCCATTATATAGCCAGCCCCCTGCCCCAGTATATAGCCAGCAGCGGGGGAACCCGGAAAGGTGAGTTTCGATATATATATTTTTTTTTACTCGAGTATAAGCCAAGTTTGGGTTTTCAGCACATTTTTTTTGTGCTGAAAAACTAGGCTTATACTTGAGTATATATTAACTACTTAAAAAAAGTTTAAAGGCGTTGTCCAGTCACTACAGGTTTTCACGTATCTACAGTATAGGGGGGGAAATTTACTGATTCGTGGGGGGGGGGTGTCCCAGATCATGAGAATAAAGGGGCCGATCCTGAGTTACATCCTGTATTATACCCCAGAGATGCACTCACTATCTGCTGCTGGTGCAGTCACTGTGTACATACATGACATTACTTATCCTGTACTGATCCTGAAAAAAATATTAAAAAAAAGTTTAAATCACCCCCCTTTCCCTAGATCACATATAAAAGCAAATAAACAGTAAGACTCATAAACATGTTTGGTATCATCGCGTCCCATAAATGTCCGATCTATCAAAATATAATAACTATTTTTCCCGGCGTTTAACCCCGTAACGGAAAATAGTGCCCAAAGTCGAAAGTGGCACTTTTTTGCCATTTTGAAAAGTCTAAAAAAAAATTCTCTAAAAAGTGATCAAAAAAGGCCGTACAGTCCTCTTAACGAAAGCATTAAAAATGTCATCAAAAGTAGCAATAAATGACACCACCCACGGCTCCGTACACTAAAATATAATTTTTTTAAATGCATGAAAACATTATAAAACCTATACAAAAGTCGTGTTCCACTTTTAATTTCTTCTAACCTTATCTGCAGCTGATAATGTCACCATACATACATAGCATAAAGCCACATGACATGAGAGGAGGACATAACACTCTGGTTTAGTGTCTGCCTCCTAGCGACAGCAGATTCCCCCCAAAACACGAAAGTTTTCTTTATTGACTTTTCAGTGCAAATGCAAAACCTATTGGGGCAGATTTATCAAGTGTCTGAAAGTCAGAATATTTCCAGTTGCCCATGGCAACCAATCACAGCTCAGGTTTCATTTTGCCAGTGCTCATGAATATTTTAAAGGGGAGCTCTGATTGGTTGCCATGGGCAACTGGAAATATTGTGACTTTCAGACACTTGATAAATCTGTCCCATTGTTTCAGGATTCAGTAAAACCCACAGCAGGAAACATTCAGCACATACTACAGCCCCGATATAGTGTCACAGCCATGAATCCTGCCATGATGACTAGTCTAATACCCCGTCTGTAAGAAGCTGTGAGGTCAAGTCATTAGAACTGTAATATTGTAACCTGATAAAAATGATGCAGACCCTACAGTATGATTGTATAACAGAAGAAACTCTTACTTGCAGGTCATGGCAATAGCACCAACCCATTACATCTGGCAACGTGAGCGATCTGCGCACCACAGCGGAGCACTGAGAGCTTACACTAGTGAAGAATTCAGTGTCCCCCGAGGACCCTGCGCCACACCACAAGACTGCTCCCTCTGTGGTAAGAAAGGACAGCTCCTAGGTGCAGGCCTGTCTGCCTCATCATCATCATCATCATCTGATTCCACATTGCTGAGAACACAGATGGAGCTCCCCAATACCCCAGAGACCCCCAGAAGAAACATTTTGCGTCATCCTCCAAACTTTTATCACCACAATCAAGGTTTGTCTCTGTAAATGGCTTTCCTATAGTTTTTGCTATGAGTTGCAGAGCTACTAAATCCTGGATGTGCGGCCATACCTGTTACAGACCAGCGCTTAGGCCACCCTTTCATCTGAGTTGTGCTAGGAAGTTCTCCTAGGAAGCCGTCAATTACATGTAATTAGTTGTGCTTAATACACTTATATTCCAGAACGCCTATTCTATATCAGATTGTAATCGGTTTTAAGATCTCCGCTTATTGTCTAGGAACCTTCAGGGAGTAAAATCCTGCAGAATACCTGGAATATTAGTGCAAAATCAGTAGCACATTACACAGTCCACAGACTGCAGATTGATTGCCGAAATATCTGATACCACACATGGCGTTTCTGGTCCGTTTTTAAGCACGCGTTTTCAGTTAATTTAAAGACACATGTGTGTTTGACTGTTTTTGTTAGTTTTCCCAAATTATTTTAATAGATAAACAGGTGGTAAGCAGCCAAACGCATGGTAAACAGTCAAAAACGCATGCGTTTTTAAAACGGACTGAAACGCATGCTTAAAAACGGACCAAAAACGCCATGTGAGGCATCACACTCAGAAACAGATCCATTCACCTGCATCTAATCTGCATCTCCACAACAGAAAATCTGCAGCGATTTATAATACCGTATTTTCCGGACTATAAGGCGCACTTAAAAGCCTTGGATTTCCTTGGAAATCCAAAGTGCGCCTTATAGTCCGGGCGCCCTATGTATGGCACAGGCAGCGGACCATACTTACAAGGTCCCGCTACCGGAGACAGCAGATCTCCAGCGGAACTGCAGACCACGCGGCACGAACAACTTCTGCCGCGTCGTCTGCAGTTCCCGCTGGAGATCTGCTGTCTCCGGTAGCGGGGACCTATGTAAGTATGGTCCGCTGCCCTCCTCCACCTCCCCCTCACCTTCCCCACTCACCTTACCCGCGTCTCCGCATCGCGTCCCGTCGGGTCTCCGCTCCGCTCCCGGACCTCCGCCACGCCCCCGGACCCCACGCCTTATAGTCCGATGCGCCTTATATATGGAATTATTACATATATAAGGCGCATCGGACTAATGCGCCTTATATTCCGGTGCGCCTAATGGCCCGGAAAATACGGTATGTGGAATAGAGGCCACTAAACCCTCCAATTTCTGGCAATTTTTTTCTGCAACAACTTTCTGGAGGAAACCGTGTATAATTTCCCTGCTGAGAGTTTTGCAGCGTGTACCCTGTCTGTCCCTGGCCAAATACAACTCTACCCTCCTTTAGCTCTATGCATTCATATTTCTGCTATAAATGACCTTATAATATACAAAGAAAGGAATAAAAACTATTTCCTACTCGTCCCTCCCTCAGATCAACAAGTGAACGGCGAGACCAAGCGATGCGCTCGCTTCCAAGACAAATCCATGGCGTGGTTCTCCAGCAGCCAGGACTGAGGTTGTCAGAACGTGGAATCAGGTGCCACAAGTATTTACAGATTTTATTCCAGGAAGTTCACCGTTCTAAAAAACAATATTTTACATAATTTAGACCGATATGTCCATAGATATTATATTCTGTAATGTCCCCGGCATCAGCTGTTCTCTGCTTCTGTATGTTCCTCTATGACTTGGATCTTCCTCAGCTGCACAAGAAAAGCTAAAAGGCAAAATAAACCGTTGATCAGTTACAAATTTATAATAGCCTGGTGTCACAATCTTATCTAAAAAAAAAAGGACTGTGAAATAAACTTGGGCCGCATTCAGACAAACGTGTGCTCGCCAGGACGTAGCCTGGGCCAAGCACACATCAACATCAACATGCTGGAGAGGAGGAGGGATGAGCGCTGCTCACCCCTTCCCTCTCCATAGAGAATAGAGTCGCACGGCTGTAGATAAAGGGAAAGATAGAGCATGCTCCATCTTTTCCCTGTGTACGGTACGGTACCACACATGTGTGACACCGTACCGCAACCATAGGCGTCTATGGGGACGTATATACACAACGGTTGTGTGAATGTGGAAGCTGTTATCAGAAGTTGGACTAATAAACCACTAGCAGTATGTAGTCAAGCAGCTGAGCAGCTTCTAGATCAGAGTTTCTCAACCTATGGCTCGGGACCCCTTTCGGGGTCCAACGGCCCTTTCACAGGGGTCACCTAAGACAATCAGAAATATGCATTTTCCGATGGTTTTTGGAACAGAGACACAACAGGGCCGAGTGTTTGCCTCCACATGTGGCAGCAGACCAACGGAGCTTTCCGCTCTCCACATATCGCAAGGACATGATCTGTGTTATAGTAGATGCGGCATCAGGCCATGTGTGATGATGTGTCAAAGGCTATGACCAGAGATGAATGGGGGTCACCACAACAAGAGGAACTGTATAAAAGGGTCACAACATGAGGAAGGCTGAGGACCACTGTTCTACATGATGTTTCTTTCATGGCCTGGTGCGGTGGCATCATCCAGAAAATCAACTTTGAAGTGGGATGTAAATTGGTTTTATGAAGTCAAGGAGGCGGAGAGTTTTACACTGAAGTCAAGCTTCCCTTGCCTTAAAATGTCTCCTTTACTGTAATGGTCCTGCGTCCAGAGAGATCATTGACAAGATCTCCTGAAGTCTGGTGCATGATGTCAATCACATGGGAGGAGGTGTTCAAAGTCAGAGCTTGACCTCAATGTTAGACTCTCCTCCTCCCTGACTTTATATATTCAACTTCAAAGTTGATTTTCTGGATGATACTACCAAGCTGGGTCATGAACTATAAGCTGCTCAACTGCTGGTAGTGGCTTATTTGGCCAATTTCTCATGACAGGCTCCCTTTAAGGGGTATTCTGGAATTAATTTACTGTTCACCCATCCTAAGAATATGATTCCTGGCACGCACCCAGATCAGTTATTGGAAGAGACTACAGTGAGAGTTGTGGCCTCTTTACCGCTTTGCAGACACAGTGCCGATCATTGCATAGTGGTTGTGCCTGGTACTGTAGCTAGCTCAGACTGTCACATGAAAAGCAAACAGTGCTCATAGTAACTGCCTCAAACAGGTGATGACCTTTTATTAATGCCGATCCTACAGATTGATGGCCAATAAATAAATACCAGAAAACACCTTCAAAGTGAACCTGTCACCAGATTTTCACTGGGTATTTCTAGGTATTGGCAGATTCCCATCGCATTCTTATAACTTCTTTTTGCTTTGTAATCATACCTAGCAGTCAGCCAGAAGGGGCATATACTTTTTGGTTGTGTCCAACTCTTCCTACCCCAACAACACTCCCAGCTACTCCTCCAACATCATCCTCCTGCGCCGTGCTATTCCGGCATATGTCATGTGCACAGGGAGAAGCCACGCATGATGTGCCAGCATAGTCCCTTCATCAGAACTATACCCAGCAGTTGGACCCATTTTGATCACTATCCACTCTGTGGGCTCAGTGGTAAGAGGATAATATTAAGTTTTGGAATGACCCTGTCAAGTTTCGGGATGACGATCAGACTCTGTGCTCAGTGTCAAATCAAATGGGAAGGATCCAAGTAATCCCAACCTAATACATAGAGCAATCAGTGCTTTCTGCTGCAGTTTGGACCACCCACCGGACAGCACAGCGTGTCATTTCCATATTGGGTGCCGATTGTTTAGAAATGGTGAGGACTGTAAAAAAAAATTCCAACTATGCAAGAATCAATGATGCGACACTGGATGCAAAGAGTTGGAGCTGCCGTACAGCACAATAAGAGAGGAAATCTTTCTTACCTGTATGTCCTATCTGCCAAGGCATTGGCCGTGCAATATAAGGCACCTCCCCAAAAGGCTGAGATTCAGCAGCGAGATCCTCATCTACAAGTCAATGTGAGAACTAAAGTGAGCAACCTCTGTAGAAGACAGGAGGACACACATGCAGATAGGAAGCTTAGTACTCAGGGTTCCAGGCTCCCTCTTACTAAGGACAGATAGTTGTGTACTTGTGTCATCTTACCATCTGTCTGACTTGTATCCCCATCATCCTCATCATCTGCTTCTTCCCGAGTTAGACTTTCAGGAGACCTGTTGCCCTTGGGTTCCACCCTCTTGGAGATCTTGCCGTCTTTACGTCGGGACGGGGCCACCAGCCAGTCAGTGACACTGACCTCCAGGACCTTTTCACATGATAGTGGAAGCTTACAAGAGCGGATGCCTTCAAGAAGATCAATCACCTGTGTTATACTACGAGGGGAAAGAAGGTTCTTATGTTATCTACTAGAAGCAGAGGGCAAGTAACTTCAGGTATGTGCAGAAACCTGGATCCAAGTTACATGTAATTACACATGAAGTATACAACAAAATAGCATAATCTGATCTCGCCTCACGACACGACCCATCTGTATCACTCCCTCAGTCCTAGGGACAACCTATGGTATAGCTAGGAGGAGGAAGGGATTCCTGGGAGGTTAGTAATGAGATCCCTGAGACGCCTTGTGCAGAGACCAAACATTGACACTTAGATCTTCTCTATGGAAAATCTTGAGAGAGGACAGGGTGAGGTTGTCATTGTACCTCCGCTACATGCAAGACTCTTCATCCAGTATCCCTGCTCTGTAAAGTCTACAGGAGGAAATGTCTGGATTGGCTGATTGGCTCATTTACATCTTTATACAATGTATCTGAAGAATAAAGTCTTCCATGAGAGCCACCAATTTTGTTCTGTTGTAACCGCTCCAATGTTCTTTTTTGTGGCTTTTTTTGTTACAGCATAAGTGTAAAATTATTAACAAAAAATAGTTTTAGCACAGCTGGAGAGAACCTTTGACCACTATTCCAACGATACTTGTATCATGCAGCTGGCTTCTTCCTATCCTGAGATATAGGGCCGATAGATATACGAGTCTGTCTGTAAAATCCTCTCAGCTATTCCTGGAGTGGGCGGGACTTCCTAGTTGTGACATCAGCTCAGGGCAGTGAAGCCAGAGCAGTCAGGGCATCCACATGAAGCAGGATAGCATGTTTGTATTGGACAACCTGAAGCATTTGATGAGTCACATGCTTCTGACATCACCGAAGGTCCTATTTTCTTGCACTCCTCTAATACAGCCCCTCCCAACAAGCCTCCTGCCATCTCTAAACTGTTCTATACGGTTTCCCATGGTGACAAAAAAGCATGGCAAATGGAGATTAGCCGGGGGGTGTAGGGAACGACAAGGTAAAACCTCTGCTAGCAGCTAAATACTTGCAGATAGCTAATGAGAGTAAATTGCTTATTTTTGCTTAGTGCTAAGGCAACATCTTTCATACTTTAAAGTTGTATTTTAAAGGGGTTGTCCCATTAAAGACATGTATCCTCTGTGTATAGGATAGTTGTGAGATCACCAGTGGCGAGTGTAACAAAAGGCAAGTCAAGACACAAGCTGGTAGCTTTTTATTGGCCTAAAGGCCTCAATAGCAATGTTCTCTGTACTGGTATATAGATATATATTCATTGTGTACATGAGAGGTAGCAGTAGATCCATGAGAGTCATGGCAGAATCATCCCCCCACTTACTTAGTGATGTACACGGCACATACACCCCCCTGCTTCAGATTCCCGATAATTGCCGGTAAAGCCACCTGAGGGTTCAACATATCCAAAGCCACCTGTAACACAGAGCCCAAGCGTGACCGTCACTTAGCAATGGCCGCCACCACGTAGAAGACCCCAATGTCTGAATGTTACTCACTGCATCAAATCCTACAGAGCGGAGGTCACTCAGAGCGTCCACCACGTCCTTGTTGATGAAATTCACATTGTCCGGCCAATAACGTCCGCTCCCAATTTCCCATGCATCCTTCCATTTTAGGAAGTTACTCTTTGCCACATGGTGATGGTCACGACGTACCTCGATGCTATGAACACGACCCTCCGACCCCACTGGAAAGAAAGGGGCCGGATTTACTAATGATCGCACAATGGAGCAAAAGTGACGCTAATTCAGCAGCTCTGGATGTGACTAGAGTAGGACACATAATGTTACATGCTACAAGAGTAAATCATATGGCGACAAAAAGTCACAAATCTCCTCCCACAATCTCTGATGTCATCCGACCAGAGGGAAGTGACCTACCTACCAGCACGTGACAAGAAGAGACTCAGAGCTCCAGAGCCGGACCCTGCTTCTAGTATCACGTCCCCAGGATTCACGTCCATCATCAGCAGCATGGAGGCCACGTCCTGCACGAGAGAGGGGGCTGCATTAGAGGGGAGCTGCACAGACTCGCAGTCCGGGACGTGGAGTATTGTTAGCTCCTGTTCACACTGATTTCTAAGACTTGTCTTAGAAACCATATCCACATTACAGACATCTGATGATCAGTGTCAGGTGAAAAGTTCCATTGAGAACAGCGCCATAGATGGTATAGTGGTCATGCTTGGTATTGCGGCTCAGCCCATTCAACTGAATTGAACTGAGCTGCAAATTGGCTACGAGGCCAATAGACATGATATTAGAGGCCACTGGATCACTGCTTCCTACTACAACAGTGAATTGGGATCATGCCAGGTATTCGATTCACCCCCCCCCCCAATTTGGGGGGTTTTTCCCCCTTCTCGTTAAGTCCTAAAGTCTCTTGTCCTGGAACCTTCATTTAATGGTAACCTGCACACAGCAATGATAGACAGCTGCCCACCTTTGGATAGGAGATGGTTGGCCCCCTCTTCATGTATATGACATACTCATCCAGCGAGGGTCTTTTCAGTAAGAGCTGGTGCCCTGAGGAGGTCCTGACCTTCACCCCGGGCAGTTTACCCAGCAGGTCCTGGTAGCTGATGGCCCCCCAGTTGCTGACCAGTTTCCCAGTATTCTTAAGGACAAACATCTTCCTGAACATTGAGTAATGTCTTCTCTTGAACTCTGCGAGGAGCAGATCTCCAGCCTGGAGAGGGACCCCCTGTGAGGGCACATGGTCTTGTGGTGATGAGGATTTTTGGGGTCTCTGTGGGTCTGAGGAAGCACTGTTCACTGGCTGTAATGGAGGGCTGCCCTGAGGTCCACCAAGTGATAGTGGTTCAGGGGGGTTGAGCTCCTGTGGGTGGTCTCGGAATGATGATGGGGGTATAGGGGGGCTGCGCTGCTCTGGGTTGGTCTCTGGATGATGGGGGGTATAGGGGGTGCGCTGCTCTGGGTGGTCTTTGGATGATGATGGGGGTTCAGAGGAGTTGAGCTCCTGTGGGTGGTCTGTGGATGATGATGATGGGGGTTCAGGGGGGCTGCACTGCTCTGGGTGGTCTATGGATGATGATGGGGGTTCAGGGGGGCTGCGCTGCTCTGGGTGGTCTAGGGATGATGATGGGGGTACAGGGGGGCTGCGCTGCTCTGGGTGGTCTAGGGATGATGATGGGGGTACAGGGGGGCTGCACGTCTGGTGTGGTCTATGGATGATGGGGGTTCAGGGGGCTGCGCTGCTTGGTGGTCTAGGGATGATGATGTGGGTCAGGGGGGCTGCACTGCTCCGGGTGGTCTAGGGATGATGATTGGGGTACAGGGGGGCTGCGCTGCTCTGGGTGGTCTAGGGATGATGATGGGGGTACAGGGGGGCTGAGATCTGGATTTTGAAGATCTCTGATCTCCTGTGAGATGAAATCTGGGGGGATGATACCACTCACTCTGTCCAGAGGGGACAGTGACCTCCTCCTCCTCCATGTCCTTACACCCAGGGGATTGGTAGTTTGAGGGGCTTCACTTCCCCCCCCACCTCCATGACCTTCCTGTGACTCGGAATAGCGGTTGATACAATGTTGCAGCTGCCCCTGAATTCTCCTTCTGAATAGATTCCTAGCACAGCCTGCAGGGGGCGCCCGGCACCACAGCGCTGCAGAACATAGCCGCCCCCCTGCACACAGCGCTGACATCGCGGGGGAACAGGAAAATCGCCCCCAAAACTCCAAGCTCAGAGATCAGCACGTCATCACCCGGCGACAGGCAGGAAGCGCACACGTGGGGGAGCAGGCAGCGCCTCCTGCCGGCGGCTGTCACCCCATGTGCTGCCGATTATTATACAGAGGATGGAGACCCCCGGAATGGCACAGCACACTAATGCATGAGGAGTGTCCCCCCAGACCACCCACCCGAATATGTCAGCATATTAAAGGGACTGATCGGTGTGACCATGAAGAATACTAATCGTATTTTTGTGTATGTGGTTAGTAGCAGCAGGACTGTGATATATGGATTTATATTCCAGGATTGTAGCTTCTCCAAGTGCATTGAGAGTATGTCCTCACACTGCTGTGCTCTGTGCTCCTTGCACTATCCATTTTATTGCTTATTACAGCATTGCTCCTATTTAACCCGATGCCTATTACAATCTTTAATCTGATCAGAGGGCAGATGTGCAGATCCTAGAGCACAGCAGTGTGAGGTCAAACTCCTGGTATTATCCCGGAATATAAATCCATATATCACAGTCCTGCAGCTACTAACAACATGCACAGGGAGAATACTGGGTGCAGACTGTATGATGATAAGCAGGTCCCCTGTATTATCCCATTTTATCAAAAGCGATGTGTTTTTATGATGTAACATCAGTTGTTTGTGGTCTGTACGGTGACCCGCTGCTGTGTAATGTCCTGCAGATCAGCCATCACACCGCACATGGAGGAGCTGCTCACATACAGTGTACTGTGCGAATGGTTTATCATTCCTTCATCATACAGTGTGATGTATTAGGGTGCAGTCACATGACCTACAGCCTTCTCTCATTGTCCCTTTCATCTGATTGGGGTTTGCAGAAATCTGTATTCAAAATGAAGGGATTCTCGGTTGCAGACTGGGCCATTGGCCGTGTGATTCTCCCCTCAGACTGGGGGCTCAGGGGATGGACAGCAGTAACCCCATGTATGATATATCTATAGGGCTCTCACACCCCGGCATGGGAGGCCGCATGATTTTGTCACAGTGTGCAGCCATTTCTGTGGGTGAGGTATCACAAGATTCCACGATTCATCAGGAAATTTGTTGGGCTTGTGCTCGTTATCGCATCACGTTTCAAGCAGTTTTGGGCATCAAATGCTCCCCCCCCCCCCATCTCATTGCTGGCAGGTTGTGGGAATGGCGGCATCTGTGGTCGGGGGGTCAGTAAGATATGAGGAGCGCCGGCTCCCAGGATCATCATCTAGGGCCAGACATGACAGGTGGCTCTGAGGTGTGGAGAGGAACCTACCCCTGGAACTACAAGTGATCCTCTCCTGTGTGTCCCATGTACAGGATGGGGTCCTGCGTGTCCCATGTACGGGATGGGGTCCCTGCGTGTCCCATGTACGGGATGGGGTCCTGCGTGTCCCATGTACGGATGGGGTCCTGCGTGTCCCATGTGCGGGATGGGGTCCTGCGTGTCCCAGTGCGGGATGGGGTCAGACGCGTCCATTCGGATGGGCGGCCGTCCCATGCCGGGATGGGGTCCGGCGTCCATGTATACGGGATGGGGTCCCGCGGTCCCATGTACGGGATGGTCCCGCGCGTCCATGTACGGTGATGGGGTCACGCGCGTCCCATGAGGGATGGGGTCCCGCATCACGCCCTGACACACACGGGTGGGGTCTCCGCGCGTCCCATGCACGGGATGGGGTCCCGGTCCCATGCACGGGATGGGTCCGCGCGTCCCATGCACGGGATGGGGTCCCGCGCGTCCCATGTACGGGATGGGGTCCCGCGCGTCCCATGACGGGATGGGGTCCGCGCGTCCAGCACGGATGGGGTCCCGCAGTCCCAGGATACGGATGGGCCCGCGGCCCATAGGATGGGTCCCGCGCGTCCCATGACGGGATGGGGTCCCCGGCGTCCCCGTGCACGGGATGGGGTCCGCGCGCTCCCGGGGTCACCGGCGTCCATGCACGGGATGGGGTCCGCGCGTCCCATGACCGGGATGGGGTCCCGCGCGTCCATGCAGGTCTGGGTCGCCGCGTCCCATGCACGGTGGGGGGTCCCGCGTCACCATGATAGGATGGGGTCCGCGCGTCCCATACGATGGGGTCCCGCGGTCCCATGCACGGGATGGGGTCCCGCGTTCCCATGCAAGGGATGGCGGTCCCGCGCGTCCCATGCACGGGATGGGGTCCCGCGCGTCCATGCACGGGGATGGGGTTCCCGCGCGTCCCATGCACGGGATGGTGTCCCCGTCCCATGCAGGGATGGGTCTCGAGCGCCCATGCACGGGATGGGGTCCCGGCGCGTCCCATGCACCGGGGATGGGGTCCCGCGCGTCCCATGCAGGAGGGGGTCCGCGCGTCCCATGCACGGGATGGGGTCCCGCGCGTCTGCCCATGCACGATGGGTCCCGCGCGTCACCAGCACTGGATGGGGTGAGCGTCGGTTCCCAGCACGGGAGGTGCTCCCCGCGCGCCCAGCACGGGATGGGTTCACGTTCCATGCCGGATGTCAGTCCCATGCACGTAATGGCGCGTCCAGCACGGGTCCGACGGCGCCCATGCACGGGATGGGTCCCCTCGCGTTCCCATGACGGGATGGGTCCGCGCGTACCCATGCGGGATGGGTCCCGAACGCGTCCTCACGAGGGTCCCGCGTCGACGGGATGGGGTCCGCGGGGTCCCATGCACGGGATGGTCGGGTCCCCTGCCTGGCGGTACCCGACGTCATTTACACGGATTGGGGTCCCGAGCGGCCCATTTACCGGATGGTGTCCCGTCCCAAGCCATGTGTCCCTGCGGGTCATGGGCCCGCGCGTCACCTGCGGATGTTGGTTCCCTTCGTCCTCATACCGGATGGGGTCCCGCCCCGCTGTCCCATTTACCGGATGGGGTCCCGCGCTTCCGCTTACCGGATGGGTATCGCGCGTCCCATTGAACGGGATGGGGTCCCGCGCCGTACCATGCACGGGATGGGGTGCCCGCGCGTCACTGCACGGGATGGGGTCCGCGCGTCCCATGCAGGGATGTGGGTCCCGGCGCTCCCATGCAGGATGGGGAGTCGCGCGTCCCATGCCGGGATGGGTCCCCGCGCGTCCCTGCACGGTGGGGTCCCGCGTCGTCCCATGCAACGGGATGGGGTCCCGCGCGTCCCATGACGGGATGGGGTCCCGCGCGCTGCCATGCACGGATGGGGTCCCGCGCGTCCCGGGCACGGGCTGGGTCCCGCGCGTCCCCTGCACGGGATGGGGTCCCCGCGTCCCAGACGCGGAGTGGGTCCCGCGCGTCCCATGACACGGGCATGGGGTACCCGCGACGTCCCATGCACGGCATGGGGGTCCCGAGCGTCAACCATGCACGGCTGATGGGGTCCCCGCGAGTACCCCATGCAACGACGTCCGGCTTCCCATGCACGGGTGTCCCGCGACGTTCACATTGCACGGGATGGGGTCCGCGCGCAGCTGATGGGGCTCCCATGCAACCGGATGCTGGTCCTCGCGGTCACCATGCACGGATGTGGCGGCGCATGCACGAGGCCCGTCGTCCCATCACGGGATGGGTGCGCGCGGTCCATGCAACGAGATGGGGTCCCCCCGGCGTACCCATTGGCACGGATGGGGTCCCGCGTTCCCATGCACGGGATGGTGCCCGCGTTCAAACACGATGGGGGTCGCACGAGTTAAGCAGATGGGGGTCCCGCGCGTCCCGCACGGGTGCGGGTCCGCGCGTCCCATGCAAGGATGGGGTCCCCGTTCCTGCTACGGTGGGTCACGCGCGTCCCAGTACACGGGGCTGGGTCCCGTCGCGTACCCATACCTACGGGATGGGTCCCGCACGCACTGGTCGGCTCCCTGCACGGGATTGGGTCCCGCGCGTTCCCATACCGATTGTCGCAGTCCCCATGGATGGGTCCCACCGCGCTCCATGCACGGGATGGGGCCCTCGCTCGTGATGGTTCCCGTGTTACCGATGGGGTCCCGCGCGTGCCATGTAGGGGCTCGCGGTCCCATGGGGTGGGTCCCGCGCGTCCCATGAGAGGGGGGTCCTGACGCGTCCCATGTAGGGGATGGGGTCCGCGCGGCCCATGTACAGGATGGAGGTACGCGCGTTACCCATGTGAGGGATGGGGTCCGCGGTCCCATGTGAGGGATGGGGTCCTGGCGCGTCCCATGTGACCGGATGGGTCCTGCGCGTCCATGTACGGGATGGGTCCTGCGCGTCCACTGTAAGGGGATGTCTGCGAGTCAGGAGGGCTCTTGCGCGTCCCATGTACGGGATGGGTTGCTTGCTGTAAGGTGTTCGATGCGTCAGTACGGGAATTGGGTCCGCGGTCCAAGTAAGGGATGGGGTCCTGGACGCGTCTCATGTACGGGATGGGTCTCTGCGCGTCCCATATCGGGATGGGGTCGCTGCAGCCACATGTACGGGATGGGGTCTGCGCTCCCATGTACGGGATGGGGTCCGCGCTTGTCCCATGTTAAAACGGATGGTGCGTGTCCCAGTGCATGGGCGCGGCCCATGTACGGGAGGGGTCGCGGCATTAGTGGGTCCAGGTGTCAGTGACGGGTGGTCCTGCGTCCATGTGCGGCGAGGGGGATCTGCGTGTCCCATGGCGTGGGTTGCGACGCCCGGGGACGGGGTCCTGCGGTCCCATGAGCGGGACGGGGGGCCTGACGTCAGGGCGGGACGGACTGCGAGGGGGTGGGGGCGTGGGGGTTTCACTGAGCGTCCCATGTACGGGGATGGGGTCCCGCGCGTCCCATGTGCGGCATGGGGTCCTATATGTAGTGGATAGGGTCCTGCACATGTCCAGGCCATGTTGGTGATATAACGGACCCCTCACAAGTCACATGACAGTGGGGGTCCTGTACATTACACGAGGGGGGGTGAGGACACAAGTCCCTGTGTTGGTGATATATCAGACCCCTCACAAGTCATGTGACAGGTGGGGGTCCAGTACATCATATGTGGGGGACTTCAACTCTTAGTGATCCCCTCATTATTTGATTCTGTGCTGAGTGTTACTTGGTGAAGGTCCTGCACAGGTCCAGGTTCTATCTAGTGATATGTACGACCCCTCACAGGTCACTATGGAGACAGGGAGTGATGACGTACACAGCTGCGGAGTATGTGGGCGCTATACAGGCACTAGAAGACCGAGTACAGCGCTCCTCTATGGGAATCCCAAAGTACAAGATCTCAGTCACAATTCACACATTTCTGCAGTCACCTCACAACTCCCAGCATTGGAGGCGACCACCCTGCAGCTCTGAGCCCCCAGGACCCCCCAGCTGAGCGGAACATGTGGAGGCAGCATGTTATATATGCATTTCCTCATACGAGGAAAGTAATACAGTCAGAAGAAAGTGTCTCCTAGCGAGCACGGCCATTTTCTCGGAGCTTGCACTATGGTTATGGTTATGATCGGTCTCCGGGAAGATGGCGGCCGGCGACTGACGCTGCGGCCTCTAGCGGTCACGTCACGCGGGTCGCGGCGAACTTCTGGGCACTGGCATGACGTCATGGCGGAGGCGCGGTCTGATTGGGCGCAGCTCCTCCCTCGTTGCATGTGCGCATGCTCTGTCCTTAAACACGTGGCTACGATCGGAGCGGAGCAATGGCGGCAGCGGGCGGCGTGTATGAGCCGCTCCCCCCTCCCTGCGCCCTTTCGCCCGGGAGCCGCGATCTGCTCGCTCTGTCCGGTGCGGACGGTAGGATCCAGGTGTGGGATACCCGCGGGCCCGGACTGAGGAGAGAGTACGTGCCCTCCGCGCACCTCAGCGCCACCTGTACGTGCCTGGCCTGGGCGCCGGCCCGGGGCTTCCAGGTGAGAAGCGGGGGGCTATCAGCGGGTGGGGGGCTCCGAGCAGGATACGGATGTAACACGTGCGCGCGGCCCGACATGTATGTAACACGTGTGTGCGGCCCCTGTCACCTCGCGTCACGTGTTACACGTGCGCCCTGATGACCCGTGCAATCCCCAAGCCTGGACTCGGGTGACACATGTCCGGGGGAGTCCTGGTCCTGTGCCCCGTGTATATTAGAGGGTCCTGTGCGCCGAGATCCCGGACCTGTGACTGTACAGAACTTCTGTAACTTCAGGTGGTCCCATCCGTGCGGGTCCTGCACATGTCCAGCTCGCGGGGTGATATCTAGGACCCCTCATAAGACAGGAAAGTTAGAGAAGTTCTGTGCAGACAAGTGGTCTGTTCCTGTGGTCCTGCGAATGTCCAGATCATGGTGATATTTAGGACCCCTCACATGAGATTGGGGGGGATCCTGTGCATTACTGGGGGGGTGAAGACATGTGCAACTCTCGGGGGTCCTCATCCTGTGCTCCGTGTACATCAGAGGGTCCTGTGTGCTATGATAGTGGACTTCTTACAAGTCATGTGACTGCACAGAACTTCTGTAACTCCAGGTGGTCCCATCTGTGCGGGTTCTGCACACGTCCAGCTCACGGCGTGATATCTAGGACCCCTCATAAGTCACAAGACATTGGGTTGGGGGGGGGGGGTCCTGTGAATAATGGGGGGCTGAGGACATGTGTAACTCCTGGGGGTCCCCGTGAGATACTGGACCTCTCACAAGTCACATGATCGCACAGAACTTCCTTCCTGTGGACCCAATGGTGGGGGTCCTGCTCATGTCCAGCTTGTTTGGTGATATTTAGGACCCCTCACAAGTCACATGACAGAAGAGTTACAGAAGTTCTGTGCAGACAAGTGGTCCTGCGCATGTCCAGATCGTGGTGATATTTAGGACCCCTCACATGAGATTGGGGGGATCCTGTGCATTAACGGGGGGGGGGCAGGGCTTGTGCAACTCTCGGAGGTCCTCATCCTGTGCTCCGTGTACATCAGAGGGTCCTGTGTGCTATGATAGTGGACTTCTTACAAGTCATGTGACTGCACGGAACTTCTGTAACTCCAAGTGCTCCCTTCCTGTGGACCCATCAGTGGGGGTCCTGCGCATGTCCAGCTTGTGTGGTGATATTTAGGACCCTTCACAAGTCACATGACAGAAGAGTTACAGAGGTTCTGTGCAGACAAGTGGTCTGTTGCTGTGGTCCTGCGCATGTCCAGCTCGTGGTGATATTTAGGACCCCTCGTTAGTGTTGAGGACGTGCACTTCTCGGGGGTCCTCATCCTGTGCCCCTTGTACATCAGCGGGTCCTGTGTACCAAGTTACTGGACCCCTCACAAGTCACGTGACTGCACAGAACTTGTGTAGCTCCAAGTGATCCTGTCCCGTGTGGAGAGGGTCCAGCGGTTCCATAGGTGCTGGTTCTGGTCATGTGTGGTGATTTCCAGGACCCCTCACAAGTCGCATGAAAGCAGGAGCCCTGTGGGGCTGAGGACTCATTCCTGCTGTTACATGGGGTGAAGGTCCTGTGTATGGTCATGTGACAGCTGTGCATCCTATGGGGAGGACCCGAGCAGCTCCTAGTTGTGGTCGCTGAGCCGGAGGTCCTGCGTGTGTCAGGCTTCTGAGTGGTAATATTTAGGACCTCTTACAGGTCACAATACACCAGGGTCCCGTATATGGAGATGTAAACCTTTGGTTGTGTAGATGGGGGGGGGGGGGGGGAGGGTTTCTTGCCTTGTACAGCGTCCTCCATTGGTGACTATGCCACTAGTAGCGCCCACGTCCCACCCATTCCACAACAAGCGATGCTCCCTTGGCTCAAGTGTTGCCCATGGTCACTGCTAGCCTAAAACATTGTCACATCTATCGGGCGGCTCCTGGCGCCCCCTGTTGTGCTATTATTGGGGGGGGGGGGGGCGGGGAATAACATGGAGTCTGACAACGGATGTAAACTGCAGCCAAACCATCCTGCACCCCGGGGTGGCACAAGGGGCAGCACCCGTCTACCAGCAGGTCTCATAGTATCCGGATCCACATCAGACATGTCCGGACTTGCCTCTGCAGGGCCACACATCGGGGTCACACTCTGAGGCTGCGGGGGGATCCTGTTATTGGGGGGTAACATCTCTGATGTTTGTACTGGACACCAGGGAACAATCTGTTGATGGGGGGATTGACACGGTGGGTGTGCCTGGGGCGGGGGGGGGGGGGCCAGCAGTGTAAGGGGAATGGGTCGGGTGACACGCTTCGGGTGACAAGGGTGGGGAACAGATTGTAGGTGAAGCCAGCCGCAGACATGGTGGTGGTTGTAGTGGCTTGTAGTTAGGGTGAATGGGGAGGAGCTCTTGGAGTGCTCTGGTACTTCCTCCATTGCACCCAACCCAATCAAATCACCGATTACATAGATGTTACAATGTATCAGTCTCACATCCAGGCTTCTACAGTGTAGCAAACCCTTATACTATCAGAAGCCAGGATGGGTCAAGTACCAGTGTGTTCACTGGACAGCAACAGGATGGTCACTATACATGAAGAGAGTGAAAACAAAGTTGGTGGAAATTGGAAAAACTTTATAACAGAATAATCTAACTTTTTAATAGATTTAGATGGTTGGAGGGGCTGAAGCTTGGACCACTGGGCTGCAGGGCTGGGGGAAAGCGGGTGTGGCTGCTGGGGCGTGGGTTACACTGGAATGGGTGGGGGGGGTGGGGGGGGTGATTTGCTGCCCAGTGCTCTTTGCCTTACCCTGAGAGGGGGCACAGCTGTGATATTTCGTGTGTCTCCCTCGGATTCCGCTTTTCCTCTGACCCTATTACTTCTATCCTCCAGGATTGCGCATCAGAAAAACGTAGGAAGTGGAAGGCATCGGATACGTAATGAATGAACAGTACGACCTCGTCCACCATCGCACAGCCACCGGCACATATTGTGTTACATATCGTCAAAGGGAACTTCAAGCATAATTGGTGAGTGGAAGCCGAAAAACCGTGGGGAGCTGGACCTTGTAGTGTGGTCCTGTAATTTTGGCATCTTCCCCCCTGTAGTATCTCCTGCGGGCCCCCTTTTCCCCTTCCCCCATAGATGCAGGAGCGCCACGGCTTAAGCCTGATACCTGTCCACAGGTCAGTACTTGTTGCAGTAGGTGGATGTTGGAGCTGTATTAACCTTTCACTCCTGCCCCCCTGGTTTTTTTTTTTTTGTGGCGGGCGGCAGCATGAAGAGAGTAAATGATCGGTGAGCACCAAGGACCAGGTTACGTTGTACAGTTGTGCAGAGACAAACACATCGTGGAAGGACATACATCAGACCTACAAAGTCAAATAGGGTGGCGGATGCGCGGGGGCATGATCGGGTCTCGGACGACATCAGTCCGGGCGTGTCTCTAGGACCTGGGGCCACCTTGTCTGGATACACGATGCGATACACGGCTCCGCTTGGAACGGATGACCTCAGTCTGCTGGTAAGGTAGCCACTGTCTACATGTAACCTCACTAAAGGCACGGCCAACAACCTCACCCAGAGAGCTGCACTACCCCAGAGTAGCCACTAGGAGCCGTTGTATGTGGAGAAGAATCGGAAATTATAGGGAGTTAACTAGACCGGCGAATTCATGTATCTCGTCATGGCGGAAACATTTAAGATCGGTGTTGAATGAGAATTTTTAAGGCGTCAATGCCAAAGAGAAACGTATGACCCATAAATAAAGTCATGGTGTGAGTTGTTGATTGGTCGGGTCGCGGTTGAGGTGGGCTTCCTGTGGATGAGACACGCACTTATGGTTTCGCATTGATTCTGAACAGAAATGAAGCGTAAGTCTCCTCTGGTCTGAGCGAGCCCCCCCCTCAATATCTTCTCTGCCCCAGAGCGTCACCCCCCACTTGTAGAGCGTTACACCTCCCCCGCAGAGCGTTGCACCATCCCTCCTGCAGAATTTGACTTTCTATTCTCCCAACAGCAAATGGAAAAGGATGACTGGCAGCAGCTGTCAGCCAGTTTATGTATCAGTCCAGACGGGTAGATCGTTCTGTATCTGCGGCCGCAGCGATCAACTTATTGGGATTGGGAAACAAGACGACACCAGGGTGCGTGTCTCCGGTCGATCACTGGTGGGGAAGGGCGGCGCAGTGTTCTGTCTAATGGTTCTCTTTCTCTCGCTAGCAATTCCACGGACACTTGAAGCAGTCACCTCGCTATGTTCATACCCTCCGGCGTCCGCAGACTCCAGATCCCCCCTGACACCACCGGCCTGTACTTCTTAATCCGGGTCCATCAATGACCGGTAATCAAGGTCGGTAAGTTCGCCCCTTGACTCCGGAGCACGACGGTGTTCTATTCTTTGTGTGGTGCGATGGTGGCCGCTGTGTAGATGATACACAGGATGGGTTTAGATTGGCTGAAATCCTGTGACGACCCTCCTTGGCTGTGTCGAGCGCAGCCCCCGTACCTGTGCACATCTATAAGCTTTCAGGGTTGAGATTGTGGTCTTCGCATTATCTCGTGATCTAGCAGTCATTGATTGTTACAGTGTATCAGTCGAGGTTTCGTAAAGCTGGATCAACTTGTAACAAAATACCAGCGAGAACAATTGTAAACATCTTATTCTTGACTGCCAAGCGGAGATGAGATTATGGGTGATAGAAACGTGTCCTGCTATACTTTCTGTTAAGTTGGTCTCTGCTCTCGTATTTTAGGCAGGTTGAGGCGACCGAAAAGAGAGAGAAGAGTGCAGTGCTGTCACCTTCACCTCACGAATCCCCAGTGCTGTAGATCTTGGCCCATCCAAAAGCAAAGAGGAGGTAAAGCTTCTGCTTCATGTCAACACATCAACGTGTCAACTACATCATGAGGGGGACTGCTATGCTTCAGGTGCCGTCGGGTTCCTCTAACGTCGTCCACCTGTCTAGCTGATATGCCATACAGCATATACTTCAGGGATATCTTCACGTACACTCCATAAAACTACTAATCCCCTAGTTCGAATATACTGTACACTAATTGCTATGTCGGTACATAGGTAGACTGCCCATATGTAGGCCAAATAGCTAGTATAATCTGCCTCCGGATGTGGAGCTAAAATACCTCAAACGTGCCACCCATTACAAATATAAACACTATAATAACTGCCCCCTTATGTACAAGAATAACTACATAATACTGCCCCCTATGTCAGAATATATAAACTACTATAAACTGCCCTCCTATGTACAGGCATAATACAACTACTATAATACTGCCCCCTATGTACAGCTACAAGCCCCAGTAAGGATATAACTACTATAAATTACTGCCTCCTATGTACAAGAATATAAACTATATAATTACTGCCCCCTATGGACAAGAATATAAATACTATAAATATGCCCCCTATTAAGGAATATAACTACTATAATAATGCCTCCCATGTATAGGAATATAACTACTATACTGTGCCTCCATATGTACAAGTAAATCTATATAATGCCTGTAAATAACTACTAATACTTGCCCCCATGACAGAAATATAAATACATATATCTCTATTGATAAATATCATGCCCCTATGTACAGATATAATACTAATATGCGCCCTATGTAAGGAATATAACTACATAATACTGCCCCCTAGTACAGAATATAATACTACTATAACTTGCCCCCTATGTATGAGATATAAGACTATAATACTGCCCCCTATGGTACAGGAAAATAACACTACTATAATACTGCCCCCTATGTATCAGGAATATAACTACTATAATACTGCCCCCCTTGGTACAAGATATAACTACTATAATACTGCTATCCCTATGTACAGGAATATGAAGACTACTAATACTGCGCCTATGATCGGAATAAAACTATAATACTGCCCCTAGTACAGGAATATAACTACTATACAAATACTGCCCCCCTAGTACAGGAAATTATACGACTATAATAATGCACTCCCTAGTGTACCGGAGATATACTACTATAATTGATGCCTCTCCTATGGTATAGGAATATAAATACTATTATATGCCCTATGTACGAGAATATAACTACTATAATCTGCCCATATGTATCAGGAATTATAATATATAATACTGCCCCCTATTGTACAGATAATAACTACAGCAATACTGCCCCTTGTACAGGAATATAATACTAATAATTTACTGCCCTTGGAGTTCACTATTGCCCCCTATCAGGTAAATACAATATGCACAGTCGGAAATAAACTACTATACTTTTTTTTTTTACTGCCCCTGTACAGGGATTAACTACTAATACTACACAATATGTTAATACTGCCCCCATGTACAAGAATATAACTAGTATAATACTGCCACCTATGTACAAGATAATACACTATGCCATGTCAAGATAATCACTATATATACTGCCCCTATGTACAGGCCTGAATATACCTATATCAATACTGCCCCCTATGTACCAGGAATATAACTCGATTACTACCGCTCCCCTATGTACCAGAATATAACACTATAATAACTGGCCCCATGTACGGAATATAACTACTATGAAACATGCCCCCTGTATACATACTGTACTATAGCATAGTCTCTTTGTAGCCGGTGAAGTGGCGTTGTCAGAGAGTGCGGCAGTTGCACTTATTGAGCACATACTGAACGGGTAGGTTAGTTGAGATTTTTCGTGTCACTACCTTTAGATTGGGTAGCATGTTAACCCATCTCCTCCTGGTTGTTGGTGATTCTCTTGTGACGTGTCTCCTCTCTCCCAGGACACATAAGAAGTGCCAGACGTTTGCATTTGTCGCTGGGACCCACGGTGGCCACCTGTGCCGTTCTGTCGAAAGTCATGAGTCTGAGCACTGAAGCGCTATCAAGAGTGTAGTGGTCGATGAGTCTCTGGTTGTAGCCAGTGGGGGTCTGCTACCTGTGGGCAGCGCTGGTCGGACGTCTGAATTCCACTCTTGGGCAGGTTCAGCGCCGACAAGCGACGTCCTGATCTGACATCAAGACGCACCTGACACCGCCACAAAATATCGGACAAGGAGTGGATTGACCCGATTGTAAGTCACTATGTTACTGCATGGGGATGAGCTCCGTGGGGGCCTGTGATGACTTTGGGTTTGGGCGCTCGTGTAGGATCTCTAGTGAGGTATTATCTATGGCTCGTTAGAACCCAACTCTCACCCATCATGTGGTCACCCACTCCGAGTTCCGAATATCGACGGACGAGTACAGCTAAACTCTCATGGTAACAGAAAAATCCCTGAAGAGACCACATCTATTAGATCCAGCACGACCCTATACGCACCATCTCCCGAACGAGGGGATACGAGGAAACAGGTTGACACCCCAAGGTGAGTCATAGGACTCAGTTATACCCTATGCCCTGGGCTACCGCAGGATGGAGTCTAAACTGTATCACGGCTAGGACCTAGTTTACTACAGAGCTGCCTCATTCTGTAGGTGCGTAGGTTAGCAATTCCTGACGTACTATGTCCTGTACTCCTGACGTTGACGATCCTGTTGACCCCAGCTGCACTCATGACGCCATGCTGGTAGCCGTCACGCCCATCGGTACCAATACAGATCCGCAAAGCTAAATTACTTACCTCGGTGAATTGATACTCATGAGACAAGCGGATATCACCAGTCCTAGTACCGCTGCCATCCAGCCTATAATCTCGCCCTTCGCCTGGGACAGACTCGGTACATCAGGAGAGATACACTTTAGGAATACATACTGTATATTGGTTCATCCTTATGTAGTCGAGCCTGGATCACATGCAGGCAGTGCGCCCCCAAATGTGAACTACATGACGTATATCACGGTAGAAATCACTGGTTCGATGATACCAGAGCTGCATACTCACTATTTCTGCGATGGGTGCAGTCACTAGTGTCACATACAGGACATGTACTTCTCCTGTATGATCCTGTTACACCTGCTATTATACCCCAGAGCGCACCACTATTCTGCTGCTGGTGCAGGTCACTGTGTACATACATGACATACTTATCCTGTTACTGATCCTGAGTTACATCCTGTATTATACCCAGAGCTGCACTCATATTCTGCTGCTGGTGCAGTCCCTGGTTCTACTACATGACATTACATCCTGTATGATCCTGATTAATCCTGTATTAACCCCAGAGATGCACTACTATTAGCTGCTGGTGCAGTCACGGTGTACAATACTGACATTACTTATCCTGTAATGATGCGAGTTACATCCTGTATTATACCCCAGAGCTGCACTCACTATTCTGCTGCTGGTGCAGTCTTTGTACAACATGACAGTTACTATCCTGTACTGATCCTGAGTTACATCCTGTATTATACCACAGAGCTGCACTCACTATTTCTGCTGCTGGTGCTGTCACTGGTGTACATACATGACATTACTTATCTGTATTGATCATGAGTCTACATCCTGTAGTATACACCGAGCTGCACTACACATTCTGTGCTGTGCAGTCACTGTGTACATACATGACATTAATTATCCTGTACTGATCCTGAGTTAATCCTGTATTATACCCAGAGCTGCACTCACTATTCTGCTGTGGTGCAGTCATTGTAATACAGACATATTATCCTGTACTGATCCGAGTTACATCCTTTGGATTACCCCAGAGCTGCACTCACTATTGTGCTGTGGTGCAGTCACTGGTACATACATGACATTACTTATCCTGTTACTGATCTGAGTTACAATCCTGTATTATACCCAGAGTGGGGCACTCACTATTCTGCTGGCTTGTGCAGTCACTGTGTACATACAGACATTACTATACTGTACTGATCCTGAGTTACACTGTATATACCCCAGAGCTGCGCACTCACTTATTCTGCTGTGGTGCAGTCAATGTGTACATACATGACATTACTTATCCTGTATGATCCTGAGTTACTCCTGATTATCCAGAGCTGCTACTCAAGTCATTGTGCTGGTGCAGTCAATGTTCTGTGTACATACATGAATTACTTATCTTGTACTGATCTCTGAGTTACATCCGTATTAGTACCCCAGAGCCTGCACTCAATATTCTGCTGTGGTGCAGTCACGTGTTCATAACATGACATTGGACGATTCCTGTAATGATCCTGCGGTTACATCCTCGTATTATACCCAGAGCTGCAGCTCACTATTCTGCTGCTGGGCGTCTACTGTGATACATACAGGACATACTTTCCTGTACTGATCCTGGTGACATCCTTATTATACCCAGAGCTGCACTACGACTATTGGTCTTGTACTGATTGAGTACTGTGTAAATTACATGGACATTACTTATCCTGTACGGACTCCGGAGGGACATCCTGTATTATACCCCAGAGCTGCACTCACTATTCTGCTGCCGGTGCAGTCACTGTGTACATACATGACAATACTTATCCTGTACTGATCCTGAGTTACATCCTGTATTATACCCCAGAGCTGCACTCACTATTCTGCTGCTGGTGCAGTCACTGTGTACATACATGACATTACTTATCCTGTACTGATCCTGAGTTACATCCTGTATTATACTCCAGAGCTGCACTCACTATTCTGCTGGTAATTATTGTACTGATGACTGTTTGTTGCTCAGTATAATCTTGGGCTCTGGTTTTGCTTGTGTCTGTCTGTGGTTGTAGCTCTGGATGTAGAGAATGTGTCTTGCTTTGTGCTGGTCGGGGGGTAATGAGGTTTCTGTGATCCCCCTGCAGGTCAGCATTGAGGACAGACTTGGTGCCATGGACATTGATCTTCCTAAAGTCCCTGTGAAGAGCGGCCTCCCGCAGATGGACAACTTCTCGGTGCTCCTGGTGCAGGGTCTGGAGAGCAGCGACATCAACATCCTAAACGTAAGGACCGCTCCTTGTCCTGTGACTCCACCCCCTTATGGGTCCATATTATGTGTCTCCTCCCCTTGTGCAGGTCCTGTTCCCTTTGCCCCCCTCCCCCTCCATTTCTGGTGCCTGCAGTTCCTGTGGGATCCCTTCTGGTGCAGGTTCTAATCCCCTGGTCCTGTGACCCCCGTTCCCCTGTGCAGGTTTGCATCCCTGGGTCCTGATGCCCGGTGCAGTTCCTGTGGCTCCTCCCCTGCTGCAGGTCCTGATCCTCGCCCCAGTGCAGGTCCTGATCTCCTTCTTTACCTTCACAGAAAGTTCTGCTGACCAAGAACGAGCCTCTGATCAAGAAGACGGTGGCGAGGATCCCGGTGTACGCGGTGCTGCCCCTGGTGCATGAGGTGAGGACGCTTCCTTCATGGCACGGCGCCTCCCCCGGCTCCAGGATGTGTGTGGTGCTGCAGCTCTAGGCCTGGACAGGAGGGGGCGCTGTAAATACTGTGCTCTGCAGCCAAGGGTCTGGAACAGTCGCATCCAGTATAGATAATCCTGTGGGATCTAACATTTGGTTTGTTACAATGTGTCGGTGCAGGAACACATTTGCTATAACTGGTGTTCTATTTCTTTTTCTTCCAGCTCACAAAAAGATTACAGCGACATCCGAGCAGGTGAGGAGACGGCGCTGCTTCATCTCTGACCTCTCCCCTATAACACAGGGAGCAAGTTATCTTCCTGAAATACTCTGCGCTGCTGTGGTGCCCCTTATAACTGTTGTCTCTTCCCACAGTGCGATAATGATGGTGCGCTGGATCAAGGCCGTCCTGGTGCATCACGCCTCCTACCTGTCCACTGTGAGTACTGCAGCCCGCGCTGTGCCTCCTGCCCTGGTCCCATGGGGGGGCGACCACTCGTGCCTCCGGTCCTGGTCCCTTCATCCTGTATTATACCCCAGAGCTGCACTCACTATTCTGCTGGTAATTATTGTACTGATGACTGTGTAATGTTTAGTATAATCTTGGGCTCTGGTTTTGCTTGTGTCTGTGGTTGTAGCTCTGGATGTAGAGAATGTGTCTTGCTTTGTGCTGGTCGGGGGGTAATGAGGTTTCTGTGATCCCCCTGCAGGTCAGCATTGAGGACAGACTTGGTGCCATGGACATTGATCTTCCTAAAGTCCCTGTGAAGAGCGGCCTCCCGCAGATGGACAACTTCTCGGTGCTCCTGGTGCAGGGCCTGGAGAGCAGCGACATCAACATCCTAAACGTAAGGACCGCTCCTTGTCCTGTGACTCCACCCCCTTATGGGTCCCTATTATGTGTCTCCTCCCCTTGTGCAGGTCCTGTTCCCTTTGCCCCCCTCCCCCTCCATTTCTGGTGCCTGCAGTTCCTGTGGGATCCCTTCTGGTACACAACACAGAATCCGATGTAAGTGCAAATATACCAGAACTACAACACCCAGCATCCCCCACACCTGCTGTGCACTGTGTAGGCAGCCTTGGGTATTGTCCCTGAAGAGGCGTGTAATCATTCTGCGTGTAGTAGCAGCAGGACTGTGACTCTTGGCTCTGAGTTGCTCCACAGCACATTCTGCTCTTTAATGGAAACCTTTGATTAGGAATCAATCAGGATCAGATGTGATGGCGGATTCTTCCTGCTGCCTCTGCCCTAATCCTGGAACCCAACTTGTTACAAACTATAGTTTAGTAATATGTAAAGTAGCTGAAGAGGCTTCTGGGGCGTGTCCTGTCCTGGAAATAAGGCTACTCCACCCTCCCAGGAGCCCCTGCAGCTAATTTACATAACATTACTAAACTATAGTTTGTAACAAGTTGGGTTCCAGGATTATTAAATGACAGATTAGGGCAGAGGCAGCAGGAGGAGGAGGAGGACTCCACCATCACCTCTGATCCTGGTAGTAGACTCCTCATGGGAGGATTCCTTCGAATAAAACCTGTCCCGGCTTCTGGTCAAATACTACAGTGATTATAGCTGGGGAGGGGGAAAAGAGACTGTTGTGTGGTTAATAGTGAACTTAAGAGCACAGCAGTGTAAGGACACTATCTAAAATCCTGCAATATATACCCATATACCACAGTCCTGCTGCTACTAACAACCTACACAAAGGTCTGATTACTCATTTCTTCAGGGGACAATACAAAACACTGGTTGCACAGAGCACAGCAGTGTGAGGTCTGATTACACATCCTGTCTGTAACTATGGGTTGTCTGTAAGTCGGGTGTCCTTAAGTAGGGGACCGCCTGTATTTTCATGCATTTTGAGGCCACAGAACCCCCTGTACAAGGGGCTGATAATAGATATAACTAGTGACCTGTAGGGGGCGCTATGTACTATAGAGACGTCTTCTCTGCAGCAGAATCTTTCATCTTTGTTTCTATTTTTCTGCTTTTCACTGCCTTATCCATCGTTATATCCAGGGTCAGACTCTGGGTCCTAGGGCCCCCCACTGCGTGATTCTGGGGGCCGCACCGGCTGCTACATGGAGCTCTGACCTGTATATTCTTAGGCTGCGTTTGAAGATTGTTTGTTTTTATTTGTGTATTGAAAAGGCGTCACAAACGCATCAGAAAACTCCCCCGTAATAATGAGGGTAAAATGCAGATTTTCTAACTCGACGCAAACCCAATGTGAACGCGGCCGGAGCCCGTCTGTGCGCAGGAGGTGACTAATTTGCGCTTTAAAATACATTACAAGTGACTGGAGAATCTCCTCCCGGAACGCGGACGTGTTTGGACCTAAACGCTTGTGTGCAGGAAGTAGTAACAGAATTTACTGCGCTAGGAAAAAAAAAAAAACAGGTCATATTGTGGCCCTCTCCTCATCTCCTCACATCATATTGTGACCTCAGGTCCCCCTCACCATGCAGGCCACCTCAGACATAGAGAACCCATTCCCCCTCCTCTCTTCCTTGTGAGACCCCTCGACATAGAGAACCCATTCCCCCTCCTCTCTTCCTTGTGAGACCCCTCATATTGATATCCCCCCCCCCCAATCCTGCTGCTCCTTTTCCTTAAGTGTAATAATGAAGAGCAGAGTACTGACCTTTCCCTGTGCCATCGCATGTCTCTTCTCCCTCTGCTCATGCTACATGCGCTGCTGCCTGCCGGTATCTGCTCCATAGAAGGGAAAAAGTGATGGAGCTGAGGGCTTTCTGCACAATCATCATATTCATCTGCATTCAAATGGCACAGATAGAGGCGGAGCACTGGTGACATGGGGCGGAGTCATGGTGGGGCGGAGCTAAAAGGTGTAGGGCCCTCCAGTGCTGTTACCAGTACACTGGTGGGCTGGGCTGACTGGTGACATCTCCTGATCTGATCCTCTCCAGTTGGTGGAGAACCATAACTCCCAGCATGGCCTCCTGCACCCATGTGACTGCTCTACCAGAATCACGGGTTTGTCACTTTGCTATCAGTGAATAAGACTCATCATTACAGATCGAGGCAATGGCCCTGTACGTAGCGGGACCTGCTCTCTTCCAGTCTGGACAATGCTCTGTGAGCTAAATAGCGTGGACTCCAGCCTGATACATTGTAGCAAACTACTAGAGAGATTGGAGCAGCCTCTCACATGAATATAACTACTATAATACTGCCCCCTATGTACAAAAATATAACTACTATAATACCACCCCCTATGTACAGGAATATAACTACTATAATACTGCCCCCTATGTACATGAATATAACTACTATAATACTGCCCCCTATGTACAAAAAAGCAGGAATCCGATAATACAACGATCCATTAAAATCTTGGATTATTTTTTGCAACCCATTAAAAACGGCAGCTGCAGCACATGGATACCAGCAGAAAAACCAACGCATCTCAACAGAAAACCTCTTTCTCAAGGTCTGAGAAAGACGTGTGTAGGCTGTTATCCTTGTGCTGCAGCTGCCATATTTAATCCGTTGCAAAAAATAATCCAAGATTTTAATGGATCGTTGTATTATCGGATTCCTGCTCTTTTCCTTGGATGGATTGGGAGCACGCAGCGTCCTGTGCTTTGTACTATGATGTTATTGCTCCTATTTACAAGAATAACTTAGTTATCATTTTACTTTTTACAGTTTTGAGAATTTGGAGTTTAATAATCTTCCATGAATTTTCCGTCGGTTTATCTCTCGTTTCCCAGCCTCAGATATGAGATGTATTTCTGGATTATTCTGTGGTTCCTGTGCGGAGGGGCAGTTGGTCTGTACCAGTAATTTTCCGTCTCTGTTCCACGTGGCGGGTCGGATCCATCATGGAGTTTGCTGCTTCTTATCGTTCTCTCCTCAGACGTCGGCCGTGTCTTTATATGGCAGTAATTCTCCTCCTCGGGTCACAATCCTCTTGATAAGCCGGGAATGGGGCGGCCGTAGACTCTGCTATTTATAGTTATAACTAATGAATCCGGTGTCTCAATGTAAATCATGTCAGGCTGACATATGGCAGGGCCCCGGGGCCACCAGGATGGTTCACAGCGCAGTCACCCATCACTGTCCTCGTTACATTGACTCATTATAGATAAAGGGACACAGAATGTGCCGCCAGTCACAGACGCGTCATCACCTCCAACGACAGACCTGCGATTTGTTAAAGGGATCATCATCCAGTCAAAATCTTAAAGGAAATCTCCAAACAAACTCTGTTAAAATGATAAAAGTTGGGACCATCAGTGCACCACGTGCAGAAGTTCCCTGGATAGTAAATGTAAAGCCGATTATGTGAAATCTTTTCATATTTTTATGTTGTTGCCTGATCCCCTCACCTGCCGCAGGTATGACCCATCACTGATCCCCTCACCTGCTGCAGGTATGACCCATCACTGATCCCCTCACCTGCCGCAGGTATGATCCATCACTGATCCCCTCACCTGGCGCAGGTATGACCCATCACTGATCCCCTCACCTGCCCCAGGTATGACCCATCACTGATCCCCTCACCTGCCCCAGGTATGACCCAGACACTGCTACACTGTGGTAGTATTATTTGAGCACTGTGCAGTGGTAGACACTGCTACACTGTGGTAGTATTATTTGAGCACTGTGCAGTGGTATTATTACTGCCTATTGGTATTATTGGGACACTATGTGGTGGTATTGCTTGTGCACTGTATGTTGGTATTATCTGAGCACTATGTTGCACATGATTATATTGCTTCCTGTTTGCTTTGTATGGACGCTGTATGGCGGTATTACTC
>WNYA01002364.1:0-20652 GCA_019512145.1 Engystomops pustulosus
CATTGTGTCAGAGTATGTTGCATGTAAATGCAACACAATCCAGATTTCTATATGGGGGATAAAGGGTGAACATCAGGGGATGATGTCCACGGCACCTATAGGAGTAGCCTTAAGTCAAATCCTTTCAGTAGCCACAGAACCAGGACCCATTGGATGCCCATAATGGTTAAGAGTCAACTTTGTGCCTGGGGGGGGGGGGGCCCTCCACCCATCATGGGGAGGTGGGTCAATACTGCAGCAATGATTGGCTGAATACCTATTTACAATACTTCCGTTGTGTTTGAAGCGGAAAACGACGGTTGTTAGTAAGCAAATGGACTGGAAAAGTGGTTTAGTTTGGGGATTTGGGGCAATTCCTCACCACTGCTGTGTTCTGAAGCTCTCTGGATTAAAGTAGTGTTCCTCCATGAGTTGCTTCAGCTTTACTTGGCTAAAAGCCGTATAGGACCCCTCTTGATAAAAGTTCCCTTTTTTTGGCTACAGTAACCCTCTACCCAGAGTCCTGGGTCAGCAAAGCCACGAGAATATCACAGGGCAGAGATGGAGAGGATGGCCTCCATAACCGGCGCTCTGATCGACAGATCGCAGATCACCGCCGGAGGGACCTGCGCTCCAGTGGCGACGCCGTCAATAGCGCCCGCTCACAAACGGCGAGGAGGTGGAGGACGTTCAAGAGAAGCTGGAGGACACATGAGCAAGTAGGATTCTTGGCTGTTCATCTGAGCTGTTGGTTCACGCATAGAAAGTCGGAACCACAGAGAGAAGACTGACACATGTGCAGTGGGACGTACATGTATGGATCAGGGACAAACGTATATGAGCACCGTGATAGCAGGCCACCAGTGGTGTAATACCGCTTGTCCTCCTCATGGGGGCAGCTTAGATGCTTTTCTCTGAATTTGTTCCCACCAGTGATGGTCAGAAGAGAATATAAATTATGAGGCGACACGGGCGGGTATAATTGTACTATAATGACGCCAATTATTCACCTCTATTCAAAGTGATAGACCATCATAAGCCTGGGAATAATTTTGTTAAGAAAACAGCAATCAGCAGGTGAATCCAATACAGGAGATAGGCGAAGCGGAGGAGCGCCACAAGCGGTGGCGCTGGAGGCATCTGCGGCACAACCAGAGGGGCGAGAGTGGCGATCAAGGTTCATCGAAGCCAAAACAAACAGTCTATCTATCTCTATATATATCCTATATCTTCTTTATATCTCTATCTCTCCAGTCTGCTCTCTCTCTTGCGCTCTCTCTCTCCGCTCATCTTTATCCCGCTCTTATTCTACCGCTCTCTCTCTCCCGCTCTCCTTCTCTTCCGCTCTCTCTTATCTCTCGCTCTATCTTCTTTTCTCTTCCGCTCTATCTTCTCTTCTCGATCTATCTGCTCTTCTATTCTCGCTATCTATCTTCTCTGTATATTCTCGCTCTCTCTTCTCTTCTCTTCTCGCTCTCTCTTCTCTTCTCGCTCTCTCTTCTCTTCTCGCTCTCTCTTCTCTTCTCGCTCTCTCTTCTCTTCTCTCCTCTTTATTCTCGCCTATATCTTATCCTTCTCGCTACTATTCTTTTATCGCTTCTGCTTCTGTATCGCTCTATATCTCTTCTTTCTCGCTCTCTCTTAGTCTTCTCTTAGCGCTTCTCTCTCTTCTCGCTTTCTTCTCTTTCTGCTCTCTCTTCTCTTCTCGCTCTCTCTTCTCTTCTCGCTCTCTCTTCTCTTCTCGCTCTCTCTTCTCTTCTCGCTCTCTTCTCTTCTCGCTCTCTCTTCTCTTCTCGCTCTCTCTTCTCTTCTCGCTCTCTCTTTCTTATGTCTCTTTCTCTCTCGCTCTCCTCCGCGCTCTCTCTCCTCGCTCTCTTGGCTCTTCTCTCCTCTGCTCTCTGCGCTCTCTTCTCTCCTCGCTCTCTTGGCGCCTCTCTCTCTCACTTCTTGCGCTCTATTCTCTCTCGCATATTGCGTCTCTTCTACTCCTCGCTCTCTTGCGCCATTCTCTCCTCGCTTCTCTGCGATCTATCTCTCCTCAGCTCTTCTGCGCTCTCTTCGCTCCTAGCTCTCTTGCGCTCTCTTCTCTCATCGCTCTCTGCGCTTCTTCTATCCTCGCTCTAGTGCGCTCTTCTTCTTCTACGCTCTATGGCGCTCTCTCTCTCTCGCTATATTGCGTCTCCTCTCTGTGTCTATATAGCAGTATTGGTATCTGATGATACATGACACGGTGGCCGGTCTGTCCCTTTGTACGATGCCGTCTTGTCTGTGGTATTGATCGGGAGAATTAATTTATCGGTATTTCTGGGCCCTATGCCACCGCGTAGCGTTTCCCTTGGTTCCATGACGACTGGCGGTCGGCGTCGGATTCATTTAGCGCGGTGTTTGGTCTCGGTGTTTGTTTTGTGATGTGCGCCGCCCCCCCGCGCAGACACTGGGTAAGTAGAGGGAGATGGCGGATAGAACGGAGCAGCAGAATAAGATCTACTGTTGATTAACTCTCTCTTTACTAGAGGAATTCCAAAGGAAGGTCCATAGCAGCCATCGGACCTCTGGACCCAGCACTTGTTCCCCTTCTAAATGTCCTACCAACAAGGTAACCCAAAAGCAAACACGGCTATAAATAAGAGTCCCCAAAGTCATGGGACAAGAGCAGGGACAGTCATATTTACATAAGAGATAAAGTGTAGAGGCTGAAGGGGGAAGTGTTTGCTTCAGTCATGTTATCTCAAGTTCTATAGCACCGAGAATCATGGAGTGGTGGTACAGATAAGAACGCTTACTTTTGATAACCCAAGACGTTGCAATTCGGTCATCTAACACAAAAGAGAAAGTTGGAAAAAAAGTGAGCTGCAGATAACAACATCCAATTCCCACCTTTTGACGTTCTGTAGCTCCCAGAAACCACAAGCCTGATGTGCTGCGAGAGAGGGATTCTTATCTTCTATAGACATGAGATGAAGATAACAGACCCTCCCCTCTGAAGCCTTTAAAACTTGATCCTCAAAAATGACTCTCTCTTCTCCTTGTCCATGACTTGGAGGAGTCTCTCTTTTTTATACTTAGGAGGTGAGGATTTTACATAAAGAGGGAATTCTAGAGGGGACATTTCTGCATCTCCTACCTGAGGGGGCCCGGTTCGTATAATGGGCGTAAAATCTTGGGGACAGGTTCCCTTTAGGTCAACCCTGCTCTCCCTTTCTGTGGCATTTAGATAAGTGACTATTTCTAGTAGGACGTGAGTTTCTTGCCGTATTTACATGTGGATAGGTGACGGAGACGCTTCCTTATGTAATACGCTCAACCTTCTGGCGGTGCCTGATAAATCCTTGTAATATTGAGGGTACCTACAAAGGCTCTCGGCTCGGGTTATTGCATGATGAGACGATTATGGGGTTCTAATTTATAGTCAGTTTCTTCTCTTCATGAACAGGACCCTGAAGGAGATCGGAGATCAGGAGAAATAATACGTGCCCTCAAGCAGGCCATAAAGGATAAGGAGGCGCCTCATGAAGTTCGCTCAGACCCGCCTGTGTCGAGGTCCTACAGGCCCAAGTGGAGCCTGCAGGGACTGTGAATTAGGTAAGTCCAGGAAAGCGGAATTTTACGCTGACATACATTCGGGGATGATTCTAGGTAAGCATAACGGGACTGAGGTGAGGGACCATCTGATGGTCAAATGGGGTGGGGGGCCTACAATGAGTGGTGGCTTTAAAGATTCCTAATAATTAACGTGGTGAAGGTGACAACCCAAAAACATGGCATGGGTTTGGCCCTTTTTATTCAGGTAAGGCCATGGAATAGGGAATTTTACTCCGACCTCTGTTCCGGAGACGATTGTACCTTCATCACAATGCGAGAGGTCATCAAACCAGCAAGATTTTTTGGGCCATCACCTGCCCCTATTTTGGAAGTTCCGTTTTCCCAGACATCACTCCATTAGGCTCCACGCCGGAAACGTGGTCCTCACGATGAAGTTTGTCCCACCAGGAGAAGTCATTCACATTTACCATGTTTGCGTTGTGGCTTGAAAACTTGACTTGAACTTCCATGGAAAAAAAGGGACAGCCAAAAAAAACATATAAACAAATAAACCAGTGAAGGGGAAATGTTACTTCAGCGGATGTTCGGAGATGATTGGGTAAATGCTTCTGGAAATGAGCTCTTTCTTGGTGGGACAACCTCAACCCAAGGCCAGAGGTCGTCACGATGATCGGGGGGTCTTGTTCATGATGTGGGGGAGGGCTGAGCTCAAATAAGATAAAATGGGGCAGGTACGGGCCAAGGAAAACCGTCAGGGGATGGACATTGGAATATTCGGGTAAGGCAAGACATGTTTTTAAGATTTCTCCATACAGAATGAGCGAGAAATATCTTAGACCATGCAGGAACCAACAGAATCTGGGTCGAAATCTGCAACCAAATTGTATATAGCAACGGACAACTACGCTTTTATCCGTGAGGAGGCCAAATCCCATCCACCCGGAGTGAAACATGTAGATTTTTGAGTCCTCTTGTTCCCGAGCCCCGAGTTGTGGGATTACGTTCGGATTCATTGTTCTTCGGGGAAGTGATGAAGATGGATGAGGCCCCGACATTAATGCGTCTCGTTCAATTCATAATCAGACGCGAGTTGTGAAGCTCGGCAGGAGCGGTGAGTCATGTGCAGTCCTGTGTAGTGTAGTGTCCACCGAGATCACGGAAGAAGCGCTCGCTTTGAGCACTGGGAAAACATTCGGAGGAAATATATGAAGTCTCGTCAACTGTGATTAAGCGGCGGACGGGATGGGACGGAAGGAGGCAGAAGGCTGACATGTCACACGTCACTAATAAGGAGAACACAGACTTAAAAGATCCGCAGCCGGAACATAAATGAGACATTATCGTCAGTAAGTTTAGATAAGAGACTTACCTGCCCACCAACTGGAGAGGAGAGGTTCTGCTGATCCCTTCCTATACATGAGGCTGGGGGCCTGTAATGAAGGGAGGATTCCAAAACAGTGGGGATATTGCAATACTGAGGCTGAGTCTCCCGGTAGCCAGGGGTAAATAAACGGGGGTAGTGGCAGTAGTCTCCCTGGCTATCTAGGGGTATAACAAGTTTAGTGGCGGTTTTTGGTATCCCTGGTGTGATATAGGGGTAATAAAGGGTTAGTGGCAGATCCCTGGTGATCTAGGGTAATAACCGGGTTAGTGGCAGTTATCCCTGGCTATTAGCGGTACTACAGGTTAGTGGCGGTATCCCTGGGGGGCCTATGTTGATAACGGGGTTAATGGCAGTATCCCTGGGGCCTAGGGTGATAACAGGGTTAGTGGCAGTATCATGTGGGCCTAGGTAATGGAAGGGTTTGTACTCGTTATCTCTGCGGGCCTAGGGTAGACATACAATTAGGTGCCAGTATCCCTGTTGGCAATTGAAAACATGAAAGAGTTAAACACAGTTGCCTCTGTGTTTTTGAAGTAAAAAGTAAATGTAGGTCGGGGTAGTGGAAGGGTTATACCAGATCCCTGGTGGTCGGAGGAAGGAAGTTAAGCGGGTTAGTGCCAGTTATCCCTACTGGGTCTAAAGAGTTACGGTAATCAGATCGTGTCTGTGAGCTGGTGGGTTTCTGATAAAGTATTTCTGTAAGAATTAGGTGGCCGTATCCCTGGTGGCCTTTCTTCTCGGTCGGGCCCCTTGGGGACGGCGGCGGTGGGGGGTGTTGGTGGTAAAAGGTTTTACCTTTGTCTAGTTGTTTTTGAGGAGGGTTTGAATCCCTGTCTGGCCTAATTGGAATAGTTGGCGGGAAGTGAATTTGTGGACCGGGAATATTAGTGGAGGAATGAGGAACGGTGGAACTTGAAAATTTTTAGTTAGGGGTTTGTGCCGCTCGCTATCTCCGGTGCCGACCCCCTCCCCCATCAGAACAGTTAGTAGTAAAAGGTTGGTGGGAGTATTCCTGTGGCCTAGGGTAGTAAGGGTGAGGATTTTGCGATGCATGTGAAGGGCTGGCTCAGCCGGAGCATCAGGCTGCGGAGACTCACACGTAATCGTTCTTGCGTTGGAGGGTTCCCGGAGAGCAAGACGTGCGCTCATCATTTTTCAGCTAGCATTTCTTGTGCGAAAATGGACCAGAAATAGCGAGCGAGGAATATGGGATTTACTTCCAAGACCCCAACACCAGACATTATCAACAGCTCTACAGCGCCATTGTGATATAATACCCCAGCCTCTGCGCTGTTATCTGGTTATTGCCTGAGGACACTATTCAGGATGTTTAATACCGCGCCATAGGGGATGGTGTGTGATACCGCCTTATAGTAACAGTGGGGGGGGGTGTTATAATACTGTATATAGTAACCTGTAGGGGATGGTGTCTTGATACCGTAGTGAAACATATAGGGGGGGTGTATAATCCGCTGATGTAGTAACATATAAGGGGGGGGTTTTTTTGATACAGCTATATAGTAACACTATAGGGGGGATGGTGGCTTTAACTACCCTATTATAGTAAACACATAGGGGGGGTGAACCGCATATCAGTAAAATATAGCGGGGGGATGGGGTTGATGCCGCTATATAGTAACATATAGGGCGGGGAATGGTGTGTTTTAATACCATATATAGAAACCAGATAGGGGGGTGAGGTGATGGTGAGGGTGATACCGCTTATAGAACATATAGGGGGGGATGGTGTTGAGCGCTATGATAGTAAACAGATAGGGGATGGGTTTATGATACGCTATATAGTAACAAGAGGGGGGATGGTGTCTGATACCGCTATATAGTAACATATAGGGGGGGATGGTGTATAATACCGCTATATAGTAACATATAGGGGGTGTGGTCTCTGATCCGCCATATAGGAATATAATAGGGGGGGGGATGGGATGGTGTGTGATTACCCGAACCATATAGTAACATATAGGGGGGATGGTGTGTGATTGATACCGCTATATAGTAACATATAGGGGGGATGGGTGTGTGAGTGTGCTACCGCCCCCAAATTTAGTACAATAAGGGGGGGGTTTAGGATACGCTATATAGGAACATTATAGGGGGGTTTATGACTACCGCTTATATCGTAACATATCGAGGGGGATGGGTGTGATACCGTATCTAGAACAAATAGGGGGGGTGGTTTTTGATACCGCTATATAGTAAACATATAGGGGGGGAAGGTGTATTGTAATACCGCTATATAGTAACATATAGGGGGGGATGGTGTTTGATGCCGCTATATAGTAACATATAGGGGGGATGGTTTATGATACCGCTATATAGTAACATATAGGGGGGATGGTGTCTGATACCGCTATATAGTAACATATAGGGGGGATGGTGTCTGATACCGCTATATAGTAACATATAGGGGGGGAGGGGATGGTTTGATGCCGCTATACGAAAAAAGGGGGAGGAGGTTAGGAACGCTATATAGTAAACATATAGGGGGGAGGGTGTCTGATGTTGAACGTATATAGTAAACATATTAGGGGGGATTTGTATAATAACGCCATATATTAAATATGGGGGGGGATGGGTGTGATACCGTATATAGTAAACAGATAGGGGGGAGAGATAGGTGTGTGATACCGCATATAGGAAATATAAGGGGGGGGGGTGGGGGGGGGGGGGGTTTATTATCCCGCTATATAGTAAAACATATAGGGGGGTTATTGATTACCGCTTATATCGTAAAATATAGGGGGTGTGTGTGTTGATACCGCATATAGTAACAGTATAGGGGGGTTATGGTGTGCTGATTACTGTAGAAGTAATATATAGGGGGGGGATGGGGGTGATACTACGCCATTAGTAACATATAGGGGGATGGGTGTGATACCGCTATATAGGAACCTATAGGGGGATGGTGTGTGATACCCGCTATATAGTAACATATAGGGGGGATGGTGTGTGATACAGCTAATAGTAACATTATAGGGGGGGATGGTGCTGATACCGCTATATCGTCACATATAGGGGGGGAGGTGCGTGATACCGCCATATAGTAATATCGGGGGATTGGGGTGTGATACCGCTATTATCGTAAACTTATAGGGGGGGGAGGGGGATGGTGCATGAAACGACTAATAGAACATATAGGGGGGGATGGTGTGTGATACCGCCATATAGTAACATATAGGGGGGGAGGGGGATGGTGTGTGATACCGCTATATAGTAACATATAGGGGGGGATGGTGTGTGATCCCGCTATATAGTAACATATAGGGGGGATGGTGTGTGATACCGCTATATAGTAACATATAGGGGGGATGGTGTGTGATACCGCTATATAGTAAAACCTATAGGGGGGTGTATTAATTACCGCTATATAGTACCATATAGGGGGGAGGGTGCATGAACCGAATATAGTAAATATAGGGGGATGGTGTATGATACCCGCCGATATAGGTTACATAGAGGGGGGATGGAGATGTGTATAATACCGCTATATAGTAACATATAGGGGGGATGGTGTGTGATACCGCTATAGAGTAACATATAGGGGGGGATGGTGTGTGATACCGCTATATAGTAACATATAGGGGGGATGGTGCATGATACCGCTATATAGTAACATATAGGGGGGGGTGATTTACCGCTACGGCTCTCATCCTTCTATAGTAACCTATAGGGGGGGTTTCTGATACCGCATATGTAACATATAGGGGGGGATGGGTTGTTGTGTGATACCACTCTATATAGTAAATATAGGGGGGGATGGTTGCCATGATTACGGCTATATAGTAAAACTATAGGGGGGGGGGGTGGTGTGTGATACCGCCATATAGTAACATATAGGGGGGGATGGTGTGTGATACCGTATATAGTAACATAAGGGGGGGTGGTGTAAATACCGCTATATCGTAACATATAGGGGGGAGTGGTGGTGATACCGATATATGTAACATATAGGGGGGATGGTGTGTGATAGCTATAGAGTAACAATAGGGGGGATGGTGCATGATACCGTATATAGTAACATTATAGGGGGGGAGGTTGTGATACCGCCATATAGAACAATAGGGGGGATGGTGGGTGATTTACCGTATATAGAACCTATGGGGGATGGTGTGTGATACCGCTATATAGTAACATATAGGGGGGGTGGGGGTGGTGTATAATACCGCTATATAGTAACATATAGGGGGGAATGGTGCATGATACCGCTATATAGTAACGTATAGGGGGGGATGGTGTATATCCCGCATATAGTTAATATAGGGGATGGTGTATAATACCGCTATATAGTTACATATAGGGGGGGGGGTGTATAATACCGCTATATAGTTACATATAGGGGGATGGTGTTTGTATAATTACCGCTATATATTTACATTAGGGGGATGGTGTATGTATAATACGCTGTATAGTTACATATAGGGGGATGGTGTATGAATACCGCTATATTAGTTACATTCTAGGGGGGTTATGATACCGCTCTATATTAGATAACATATAGGGGGTTTATGATAACGCCCATATAGTAACATATAGGGGGGGTGGGTGATCGGGGGTGTATAATACCGCTATGTAGTAACATATAGGGGGGTTTATGATACAGCTATATAGTAACATATAGGGGGGTTTATGATACAGCTATATAGTAACATATAGGGGGGATGGTGTGTGATACCGCTATATAGTAACATATAGGGGGGGATGGCTGGTTGTCTGATACCGCTATATAGTATCATATAGGGGGGGATGGTGTATTAATACGCTTATAGTAAAATATAGGGCGGGGAGATGGTGATGTGTAGAATCCCGCTATATGTTACATATAGGGGGATGGTGTATGATACCGTATATAGTAATATATAGGGGGGGATGGTGTGTGTACAGCTATATAGTTAACATATAGGGGGGGGATGGTGTGTGATACGCTAGTAGTAACATATAGGGGGGATGGTGTATATACCGCAAATAGTAAACATATAGGGCGGGATGGTGTTACTACCGCTATAACAGTGACATATAGGGGGGCTGAGTGTATGATACAGCTATATAGAATATATAGGGGGGGGGAGGGTGTGTGATACCGCCTAGATAGTAAACAATAGGGGGGGATGGTTGTGATACCGCTATGTAGTAACATATAGGGGGGGATGGTGTGCTGATACGTATTAGGAACATCATAGGGGGGGATGGTGTATAATACCGATGTAGTAAATATAGGGGGGATGGGGGTGTTGATGCTGCCATATAGTACATATGGGTGGGGATACGCATGTATTACCGCCATACAGTAACACTATAGTGGTGAGAGGGATTGTATCCAGGTGATTCAGTGAGGTCGGGAGTTGTGCGGAGTCGGTGGTTTAGAGATCTGAAGAGAAGGTGGAGGAGGCGAGCAGTCGCTCAGGAACCTGGAGGACACCCAGGATGTCCTGAGCAGGACATCGCCAACAAAGCCACCACTATCTTCATCGAGCGGGAGAAGTGCATGAGCCACCGCACCCGCTACCCGTGTTATGAAGCGGCGGGGATTCAGTAGAAGAGAACGTCATTACACGTGTGATGTGTATCAGGGAATATAAGCATGAGATGTGCTCCTGGGGCTCTTCTGCTCCTCTGTGTCTGCGGTTAGGTATTATATGGGGACCCATTAGGCAGTATTATACAGCAGTTATTAGCGTGCTCTATGATTAAGGATGTTTGAGGGGATATATATGGCGCTTATTACAGTATAGGGCGGTATAGGTGAGGGTCTTTGGGAGCCTCCATAGAAGGGGTGCTTAGCGCAGGGCGGTCTTCTAACAGGGATATGTAAGTACAGGCTCCAGGATAGATCCAGATGCGGAGGTGAGAAGGCGGAGGCTGACTGATTCCTATACAATGGATGTGTGAGTTCACAGGTGAAGTTTGGTGACAATCTCTTGAGTTTGCGCCTCCCAGGGTGGCTCCAGGTCCTGTCTGCAGATGGAGGGAGAGGAAGATAAAGTCAAGTAAGGAAAGTGTCATTGCTCGTGAGGCTGGAGACGTTCTCCCCTCACTGTGTACAGGTCATTACTCTAAAATAGTGAAATTATAGGGAAGAACAGGAGGAGACGAATATACGGATGCAACCTGGAGGCCCCAGGCAAAACCACATTAATAAATCATCTGCCGGACGTGAGTAGGGAACCTGGGCTCAGGGTTACACTTTCTGTATAGAGCCAAATTATAGAGATTGAAGTCACGATGAAACTTGGGGAACAGGGACAGGGGACACGATGACACTTGGGGAACCGGACAGGGGACACGGAACACTTGGGGGGGACAGGACAGGGACACGCGACACTTGGGGGGGACAGGACAGGGACACGCTGACACTTGGGGGGACAGAAGGGACACACTGACAGGTTGGGGGACCGGCCAGGGAACGCTGACTTGGGGGGGACAGGACAGGGACACGATGACACTTGGGGGGGACAGTACAGGGACAAGCTGACACTGGGGGGACAGGACAGGGGACACGCTGACACTTGGGGGGGACAGGACAGGGGACACGCTGACACGGGGACAGGCAGGGACACGCTGACACTCGGGGGGTAAAGGACAGGACACGCTGAAATGGAGCGGACAGAGGGACAGGACAGGGACACGCTGCACTGGGGGACAGGCCAGGGAACGCTGGACACTTGGGCGACAGGGAAGGGACGCAGACACTTGGGGGGACAGGGCAAGGGACACGCGACACTGGGCACAGGACCAGGGACACGCTGACAATTGGGAGGGACAGGACAGGGACAGCTGACTACTGGGGGAAGGACAGGGACACGCGGGACATTGGGTACAGGACGGGACACGCTGACACTTGGGGGGAACAGGACTGGTCACGCTGACACTTGGGGAGGACAGTACAGGGACACGCTGACAATTGGGGGTACAGCGACAGGGACACGCTGACAATTGGGGGGGACAGAGGACGGGGACACGCTGAACTTGGGGGGACAGGACAGGGACACGCTGACCCCTGGGGAAAGGACAGGGACACGCTGACACTTGGGGGGACGGACAGGAGGAACACCGCTGACACTTGGGTGGACAGGCAGGGACACGCGACACTTGGGTGGTGGCAGGGACAGGAACGCTGACACTTGGGGGGAAGGGACAGGGACACGCTGGACACGTGGGGGGCAGGAAAGGGACACGCGCCACTTGGGGGACAGGACAGGGACACGCTGACACTTGGGTGCGACAGGACAGCGGACACGTGACATGGGGGACAGACCGGACACGGGACATTTGGGGGGGAGGGACAGGGGGACAGGACGGGACACGTGCACTGGGGGGGACAGGACAGGGCCACGCTGACACTTGGAGGACAGGACAGGACACGATGGACACTTGGGAGGACAGGGACATGCTGCACTTGGGTTAACTGAGGATAGAGTAGCCCACAGCTGTGTGCGGTTGGTAGGACGCACTATTACGTAATATTACCCGTAGCTGACCAACATCATGGTGTGCGGCAGTGGACACTAGGGGAGGCAGCTAGTCTCTCTGGGACTGTTTATCACTCTGGTCCAAGACTCCACAAATCCAGGATTTGGTGCTCGGGAGGAGGCTTAGCTGCGCAGTTCCAGAGTCAGCAGCACATGCAGTAAATAAGTGTACGGTATTATACATCTGCGCACCCCAGGCAATCTGTATGACCGCCGCCAGCAAATCCCATTACCTCCTGTACATGGCTGCCTCTTATTTGTGCTGATGATGGTATAACACAAGATATTTACATACTTACCATTTGCAGTCTTCTCAATAGCTGTGTTATGCGAGGGGCACGTACACTATTTAAGGGATAAGCAAACTCTTAACGGTTTCCATTTTTGGCCTCCACTGTCCTGGAAATATAAAAGGAGTCAATAATTTAAGAATGTGGTCAATTTAAAAGATCGGGCGAACCCTGTAGGATCCTGAGTTACATCTTGTAGGATCTTTTATTTTATATAACTGAAAAACATTTACAATAACCAAAAAAAATATAAAAAATTAGTCAAAACTTCTGGCAAAAGAACATAAATAAACTTAAAAAACTTACAAAAATCTGGCCAGCACACCACTCCGCATGAAAACAAGGCAAAATTATCCACCCAGTCCCACACATAATTTTATTTAAATATAATAAATTCCACGCCCACACCTCCCAACCCTAACACCAACACCCCCAAAACCAATATATACACATGAACTATAACTATAGATAACATAAACTTATACACGATCACTAATTACACAATGTACACAACATATTTATTAATAATTGCCAAACGGGCCAATGGGGAGGAAAAGCGCCCACCGGTGTACACATTGTGTTTAAAGGGGCACTGACGCAGGAAGTGGTCATGCTCTCAGCAGCCACCGCACTCCTCCCGGGGGACAACCCATTCTCAGAGGCTCCGAACTTCAGATGTCCCTCACAACACAGCTTTCCATGGATAAGCCGCGCCAAGCCACGTCCCAAACTTCAAGGGGCTCCTGATAGAATTCAAAAGACTAAACCACCCCCAAAATCCTGACGGGCAATCCCTGGGAGGGCCAGAGGCTTCTGGAAACGGGCAAAGAACCCTCCTGTCACGGAGTTTTCCCGACAAGCGTCCTGATTCTCCCACTTCCCAGACCCACCGGCGAATCACCTCAGAAACCGGGGGGTAGCGTAAGCCGGAAGATGCCATGCGGTGTGCGGAGATCCTTACTTGTCCTCCTGTCTCCCATTCTGGAAGAAAAGCCGAAACATCCCCTACAGGAGAATACCCACGGAGGAGACCTCTCTTTCCAGAGGTTGCTACATTGATCTTAAGAAAGAAAGGTATTCATAGGAACCACCACAGGGTGACCATACACAACCGCTTGTCTCCTCGTGCGGTAAGTAACTCCCTCTTGATAAGGTTCAAGGAATCTTCCACCCATAACAGCTGGGAAGAACAGACTGTAGACCAGTCCAGAGGGGTTCTGCGCACAAATATAGGACTTTTTTAAATTTTTTTTTTTTAAATAAATAAAGAAACACAAAAGAGATAACATAAATGATAAACTAACTAAATCCCACGCCCATCACCCTTACACACAGACACTGGTCTAACGTCCAAAGTCCGAGCGCTATATTAGTCCAGACAGTGCCCAGGATGTAGAGTTTCCAAATACCGTCCACCCCCCTCCCAACCTAAACAACTAAACCACCACCCCAAAAAACAACAAACCTACAAGAACTATAACTACTATAACTAAAACACATGTACACACCAAGATACAAAAACATTAAACAATCAACATACAATCCAAACCACATAACGCAGGTTCGGCGCGCAAGCCCCACATCACTACACGCTCAGATACAAACAAAATCTACTGTGCAGTTCAAGCCCACCACAGGAGAGGATTGACAGACTAAGGGACACTAAAGGAGAACCCCCTCCAAAGGAGAGAGGAGAGGCCCTCCCCGTGCCCAGCCTCTCCATACTCCCGGGGCGCACCCTTCACCAGGTCACCAGAAGGTTACCTAACCACCTATCCACCGGGAGAATTTTACGCTGCGTCGATACTAAAGCACGGCCTTCCACGTTGTGGTACCTGACCACTAGACTAATAGAAAAAGTGCAGCGGGGTCACGGCCACCCAGGCCTTGAATGCTCCTAGGCCCACTCCGCATAGGAGAGACGGCCAACAGGGGCCAATGGATGGAAGCGCCCACCCGGTGTACCCTCTGTGTTTATAGGGGCACTGAAGCAGGAAGTGGTCCATGCATCTCCAGAGGCCACGCCACTCCTCCGGGAAAAACCCCTTTCTCAGAGCTCCTACACTTCAGCTGCCCTCACACACCGCTTTCCCTGGAAGCAGAGCCAAGTCACGTCCCAAAACTCAGGGGATCCTGATGGAATTCAATAAACTTCAACCACCCTCAGATCCGACTTGGCAATACCTGATGGGCCAGAGGCTTCTGGACGGGCAAACAGAACCCTCCTGTCAAGAGGAGTTTCCTCGACATGGTTTCCGAATCCCACATTCAGACCCCACCGGGCGAATCACCTTCAGAACCGGGGTTATTTGGGGTTTTTTTTTTTTTTTTTTGGGTAGCGTTAAAGCGGAAGATGCCCATCGGTGTGCGGAGAATCCTTCCACTTGTCCTCAGTCTCCCATTCCTGGAAGAAAGGCCGAAACCAATCCCATAACAGGCAGAATACCCACGGAGGAGCCCTCTTTTCAGAGGTGTGTAAATTTATCTTAAGAAAGGTATCACTAGGAAAACACCACAGGGTGACCATACAAACCCTACTTGTATCATCGTGCGTAAGTAACCTCCCTCTTGAAAGGTTCAGCCTATCACCCATAACAGCTGGAAGAACAGATGTAGACCCGGAGTCAAGAGGGTTCTGGCAACATTGCACACACTGCCAAGAAGAAATCAGCAGCGGGGAGAGGAAGCTTTTGATGATTAACCTTTTTCTGAGGGTCAAAGACCAACCTTCCACTGGTCACCCTTGAGCGGACGTCTTAAGCCTGCCGTCCCAGTTTTGCCTGGGGTAATCCCCTGGCCAAATTCGATTGCCGAGTAACTTGGCAGAGTCTTGGGGCACTGAAGAGTGTCCGGGAGTATCAAAGCTGGACCTCCCCTCCCAGCAGAGACTATCACACTTATCCCGGGTGATCTTGGACCCAGAAGCCTTGAGTAGAGGTCAACCTCTGACATCCCCATGCGCCTCCCTCCCGAGGGCACAACACAGGACATCATCAGCGTAAGCGACCACTCTAAAGAGGGGTTCCTGGTGCTGACCGTCCATCCCGCTCCCACCAAAGGCCCACGATCAACCCTCCTAAGAAATGGGGTCGATCGCGGAACATGTACAGTATTTCAACATCCTGGATTAGACCCCAGAGCTGCCACTCACAAGGGGCAAGGGGTGCTTGCAGGAAGAAACCTCAAGTCTGTATTTTCGCAATTACGTCTCCCCCTCCCTGGTACATAGACTTGAGTTGTTCTTCCAATCTGTGAATAGTCTGGTTCCAGTTGTGCCAGAATCCTGCCCTATACCAGTCTGGCCTTCACTTAGCCTTCTCGTTTCACTCTCCGCTCTTTTTCCATTTGTGTTGCTTTTCTCTTTCTACTTCTCTTAACTATACCTATTCTGTTTTTTCATTTCCCTTTCCTCTTTTTCCTCTACGCCTTCTTTTTCCTTCTTTTCCTTCCTCTCTTCACCTGTTTCTCTTCAACTCTTTCCCTCTCCTTTTCTCCCTTTTTCATTTCTCTCTCTTCCCTCTCTCTCTCGATCTTGCTCGCACCCTTAATGAATATCTCCGATCTCCCCCTATTGAGCCGTAAACGGCTGGGGCTGCTCCTGGGTAGTTGTGGCTCAGTCACCACAATGGGAAGCAACGGCTTAATTTATTAATCATCTACATTGTATTAGCGCTATTATCCGGGGAGCCGGGTTGTGTGTTGGTGTTTGGATGTAAAGTGCGTGTCGTGTTGTAAAACGCTCCGCTGAGATAAGATTGACATAATGGCGCATGACTCGGATGGAATAAGTGGCCCTGGGTCGGCATGGCAGACATGGGGTGTAAATGGAATGATTTAATTGTGAAGATGCCATCATTGATTAGGATCGTCATGGACTTGAAGCAGTCGTACCTACATACACAGCAAAAACTAGATTACAGTGGGATAGCTATGAGCTGAGAATTTCAGGAGTTATAACCGGCAAAAATCAATAAATAATCCTCAAATCATTCAGCTACCACAAACATTTTTATCGAGCTTCCCTTTCATGTAAGGACGCGAAGAGGGATCACAGGTTTTTTCCGTTTCATGCAATATGGTTCCAGTTACTGTAGGTGAGTAAACATGATTTTTCTGCTGCAGTATTCTGTGTAGTAAGCTTGTTTCTGGTATTATCCATATAGGAAGATCTATACTGTATCAGTGTTAGTTAAGTTTGGCCCTGATACTGCTAATGATGATATAAGCTAGTTCTGATACTGATTAGTATTAAGTTTTGGTTCAGTACTGTATTAGTTCGTAAGGTATGGTTTCTTGTAATGTATTAGTTGTAGTAAGCTTGATTATGGCACTGTATCTATGTAATAGCAATGTTTAGTACAGTATAAGTTTAATACTGTATATAATCCATATCGTACATGTTTGAATAAAATATCTGGTAATTAATTTGGCTATGCTACTGCGATCTATGACATAAACTTGGTTATGGTACTATACCCAAGCTGATTCTTGCAGTGTATCTATGCAATAAGTATGGCTCTATTAAATTATATAGTCTAGTAAGCTTGGTTCAGTATGTATGTATGTAGGTATCTGTTCCTTATTGTATCTATGTAGTAAGTGTGACTCTATGTACCTATGGTAGCAAGCTTGGTTCTGGTATTGTATCTTGTAGGAGCCTGGCTCTAGTATTGTAAAACTAGTCGGTTCTTGAACTGGATCTATGTGTGGCTTATTGTATTGGTATGTTTTTATGATAATGCTGTTCGGGTACTGTATTATTGTAGTAAGTCTGATTTCTAGTTTGGATCTATGAAGTTTCCCTGTTCTTGGACTGAGTTATGCAGTAAGCTTGGTTCTTGCTGTATATATATAGTAAATCCTGGTTCTGGACTGTATCTATGTAGCAAGCTTGGCTCGGGTAGGTATGTATAGGTTAGCGAGTATTGTATCTAATAAGTAATATTCTATAACATAGGACTGCTGGAACTGGAAACATAACGAGATATGTGCCCCCATATGTAAACTCTTCACTGAAAAAAGGATTGCTAAAAATATTACAAAAGATGAGGTGGACAATCAGTGGACGGAGGGTCAAATCAAAACATTGACTAGAATAGGGACTAGGTATTAGAGAAGAGAGATTTGGAAGATAAGGGGCCATTTACTCAGGGTCAGAACGCCGCACTTTCGTTGGGTTTCTTGAAGTTTCTGATTTGAGCCGGAATATTGCCCCTGGGTTTTTGGGCGACGCGATCGGATTGTGGGGCATCGGCGGGAAATTGAGGGCGTGGCCGTTGAAAAAACACAACGGTTTGGAAAAAATTCAAAATTCGGAAAAAAAAAAAGTCGCAAGACCTGCATTACCTTCATAGGAAAGGATGGTGAACTCCGGTGGACATCGGAGCAGCAGCGACCTGGTGACATAGGCGCACCCTAGGGAATCACCAGAAGACCCGCTTCCACGCGGATCGCGACGGGACCAGGTAAGTAAATGTGCCCCTTAGGTTATAGTTGAATATTGGTTATTTCTTGGCTGTTTCTGTGTTGTTTCTGGTGACGGTATTTATGGAAATGTTTCACTCTAGCTATTGTTAATCGATAGTAAAAATATTGGTTCTTGGAATGTAGCGATATATAGTAAGCTTGGTTTCAGTATGTAGTTATGTGTAAGTTTGGTTCTGCATTGTATCTTTATAATATTCTTGTTGTCAAACTATAATCATGTCTTGCTCTGGTTGCTGTATTTATGTAGTAACTGTGGTTTTTGGACTTTATCTAGTTGTAAAGCTTTGTGCTGGTAACGTATCATGCCATTATGTTGGTTCGTATCTAATAGTAATACTAGTTCTGGTGCTGGTATCTAGTAATAAGCTTGGACAATGGGCCGTCCATTAACCCTTACTCAGTAGTGCCATAAAGTGCATGCATTTGCTGTGCTCCTCCATCAGGAGAGTTAAATACGTCGGCCCTCAACAAAAAAAACAATAAAATTAAAATATCACGTTTTTTATCTTTTTTCTGACGTAATAAAAGTAATTAGCGAGACTGACCCAAATGACAACGCGAGACATTTTCCTTTAACTGTTGTAGCGCCCCCGGCGCCGGACTCCTGACCTTCCATGGTAAGAGGATGGGTATGTATCTAATTTATAAATTTCTTGCGGGAGTTTATAAGATATAAGCTACGATCTGCACTGATTCATTCCCTTGTCAATGACTTGTGTAATAATGTAATTAGTGTTAAGGACAAGCATGGCCGAAGCGGAGGAGGAAGGGGGGTGGGGGACCTACCCACCTCACATCACAAAATCCATCCCATGATTACACCGTAAAGGTGATGACCGGGGAGCGCCCCCCCACTGATGGATTTACTTGGAAAAACTGATCGTTGTGTCCCCGACTGTTATTAAATATGCTAATCCCCCCTCCCTCCCCATAGACTGCAGCGTCCACCACTACCCATTAACTAAATAGGGAAACTGTTAATCAATGAGGGAAGAAATTAATCTGCGATGCAACGATTATGTCATAAAAGTTACTACCAGACAATTGCTTACAGGGGGTTGTGGCTTAGAGCTGGCGCCAGATATATAGGATAGAAGAAGGTGTGTGAGGGAGATGCAAGAATATAACTACTATAATACTGCCCCCTATGCACAAGAATATAACTACTAAAATACTGCTCCCTATGTACAAGAATATAACTACTATAATACTGCCCCCTATTGTACAGGAATATAACTACCTAATATGCCCCCTATGTACAAGAATATATACTATAAATACGGCACCTATGTACAAAGAATGAACTACTATAATTACTGCCCCCTATGTAAGGAATATAACTACTATAATATGCCCCCTAGGTACAAGAATTATAACTACTATAATACTGCCCTCTATGACAAGAATAAATATATAATACTGACCCCTATGTACAGGATATAACTACTATAATACTGCCACCTATGTACAGGAATATAACTACTTAATTCTGCTCCCTATGTACAAGGAATATAACTTACTAAATACTGTCCTATGTACAGGAATATAACTACTATATACTGCCCCCTTGTCAAGAATTATAAATATATAATTACTGCCCCTATGTACAGGAATAGAATACTATACATACTGCCATCCTATGTACAAGAATATAAACTACTATAATACTGCCCCTATGTACAAGAATATAAATACTTAATACGGCACCTATGTACAAGATATAACTACATAATACTGCCCTATGGACAAGAATAAACTACTTAATATGCCCCTATGTACAAGAATAGCAACTACTATAATACTGCCCCTATGTACAAGCATATAAACACTATAATACTGCCCCCGAGTACAAGAGATAAACTACTATAATATGCCCCTATGTACAGGAATATATACTATAATACTGTCCCTAGTACAGGAATATAACTACGATAATACTGCACCCCCTAGGGACAAGAATATAACTACTATAATTACTGCCCCTATGTACAGAATAAATACTATTAATTACTGCCCCCTATGTACAAGAATATAAAACTACTATTAATACTGCCCCTATGTACAAGAATAAATACTTATAATATGCCCCCTATGTACAAGAATATAAACTACAATATACTGCCCCCTATGTACAGAATATAATACTATAATACTGGCCTCCTATGTACAGGAATTAAACTACTAGAATACTGCCCCTATGTACAAGGAATATAACTACTCTCTACTGCCCCTATGTACAGGCATAGAACTACTATAATACTGCCCCCTATTTGTACAGGAATATAACTACTATAATACTGCCCGATGTACAGAAATATAACTACTAGAATAACTGCTCATGTACAGGAATATAAACACTATAATACTGGCCCCCATGTACAGGAAAATAACTACTATAATAAATGCCCCCTATGTACAGGAAATACCAATATAATACTTGCCCCCTAGGTACAGGAAATATATAACTACTCTATAATACTGCCCC
>WNYA01002364.1:20814-43070 GCA_019512145.1 Engystomops pustulosus
CCCTATGTACAAGAATTATACTACTATAATACTGCCCCCTATGTACAACGAATATAACTACTATGAATTACTGCAAGCCCTCATGTACAAAATATAACGACTATAATACTGCCCCTATGTACAGAATATAACTGACATATAATACTGCCCCCTATGTACAAGAATATAACTACTATAATACTGCCCCCATGTACAGAATATACTACTACTATAATACTGCCCCCTATGTACAGGAATATAACTACTATAATACTGCCACCTATGTACAGGAATAACTACTATATACTGCCCCCTATGTACAGGAATATAACTACTATAATACTGCCCCCATGTACAAGATATAACTACATAATACTGCCCCCTATGTACAGGAATTACTACTATAATACTGCCCCCCTATGTACAAGAATAAACTACTATAAATACTGCCCCTAGTACAAGGATATAACTAAACTATAATACTGCCCCCTATGACAGAATAATAACTCACTAAATACTGCCCTATGTAACACAGGAATATAACTACTATACTGCCAGCCCCCTATGTACAAGAATATAACTACTATAAACTGCCCCTATGTACAGGAATATAACTACTATAATACTGCCCCCTAGTACAGAATATACTCTTAAGTCTGCCCCCTATGTCACAGGATATAACTACTATAATACTGCCCTATGTACAGAAATATAACTACTATAATACTGCCCCTATGTACAAGAATATAACTACTATAATACTGCCCCTATGTACAAGTATAACTACTATAATACTGCCCCCTATGTACATATAATATAACTACTATAAATACTGCCCCCTATAGTAAATATATAACTACTATATACTGCCCCTATTACAGAATATACTACTATAATACTGCCCCCTATGTACAAGAATAAACTACTATAATACTGCCCCCTATGTACAGGAAATATAACTACTATAATACTACCCGCCCTATGTACAGAATATAACTACTATAATACAGCTACCCCTATGTACAGGAATATAACTACTATAATACTGCCCCCTATGTACAAGAATATAACTACTATAATAACGTGCCCTCCCCTATGTACAAGAATATAACAATCTCTCTCAACAAGGCAGTATTATAGTAGTTATATTCCTGTACATAGGGAGCAGTATTATAGCAGTTATATTCTGGTACATAGGGGGCAATTTTTATTAGTAGAAACAAACAAAATACATGGTACATTCCAATCAGAATTTAACAGAAATCATACATTGAAATTAATAAATAAATGTATAATAAGTAACTTAAATGTCCATCATTGGTTAAAGGGAAAAGGATTTAACATAATTACATGATCCATTAGTCCAGACATATATTCCTCCATAACTTTCTATTCCCATCACTTTTCCCAATCTCTATGTATCTGATCCATCTGAGCTCAGACATTATAAGTGTGACTGCGGTCATGTGCTGGAAGGTCTCATTGTGGATGGAGACTCGGGTCCTGTTGTGCCAGTGGTAATACTTAATGATGGTGATAATGAGGTACATGGTCCCCCGGTCAATGTCCATTATATGTGGTGTTACCCCATAGATTATATCTGGGTATCTAAGAGACTGTAGACGTGGTATTTTCAGTCTGTGGGACACCTTCTCCCATATCTGCCTCCCACCCTGGCACTCGGTGGTAAAGTGCTCCAAGGTCTCCTCTTGTTGACATCCTAGGGGACACATACGGTCAGAGACGCTCAGGAATTTTAAATTTCCTCTGACAAATAGTCTCCCATGCAGAGATAACCAGGCGATGTCAAAGAATTTGGCTGGAAGCCTCGGTCCATTAAGGAGCCTCAGACTCTCCTGCAGGGTGGCCATTGTGCAGTCCCTCAGAGCTGGCTGTACTGTATAGAAGGTCTTACAGATATTAGTGTAAAGGTCCTTCCTGGTCTTACTCTCTAAAAATGTCTTGTCTAGCCTCCACTTTTTCAAACACCTGAGACCATACTCCAGATACTGGGGGAGGAAGCCAGGAGTCCATCGGCCCCTCTTGAGACTGCCGCCTCGCACCCAAGACTCTGCAAAAGGCAATATCCAGTCCCTGACACTACTTACCCACAGGAGACCATTGTTTGAGTCCAGGCAACTGAAATTTACTTTCAGAAACATGGAGTCAAAGAAAACCCTTGGATTTAACATATCCAGCCCACCCTCTCTCCTCTGCAGGTAGGTGATCCCTCTTTTTACTGGGTTCATCCTGTTCCCCCATAAAAGTTGGAAGAACAGGCTAAAGAGCCTAGCGGGGAAAGATTCTGGCAAAGGAAAGACGACAGAGACGTAGAGGAAGACAGGGACCAGGTAAGTCTTCATCAGAGTAACCCTTTCTCTATAGGTCAGCCTCCAGTTCTTCCATCGCTGAACCTTTGCATTTCCGGTATCCAACTTCTCTTCCCAATTTAGTTTGGCATTGTCTTCCCTCCCAAATTTAACCCCAAGGATCTTAATATGGGTGGAGGCCTTGGCGAACTGTGGCAGATCAAAGCCCGGAGCAGTATCCAATGTCCAGAAAGCTTGACTCTTCTCAAGGTTGACCAGAGACCCGGAGGCCTCTGAGTAGCTTCTGATGGCTGCAGACAACATCTCCACCTCACGAGGTTCAGATATCACCACAGTCACATCATCCGCGTAGGCAACAACATCCAGGGGCAAGCAATGGGGGACCGGCACCCCCTGAAAATCACACCGCTGCAGTGATCTCAGGAATGGATCGATAGCAAACACATACAGCAGTGGACTCAGGGGGCAGCCCTGTCGCACCCCGGCCTCTACCCCGAAAGTGTCCCCCTGCCAACCATTGATCAGAGGAAAGGTCTTCGCCTCTCTGTACAAAGTTCTCAGCCAATCTATAAATTGTCCCGGAATACCGTACTTTGACAAAGTGGCCCATAGATAATCATGATCAACCCTGTCAAAGGCTTTAGCCTGGTCCAGACCTACAACATATCTCCCACACCTCAGAGCTTTACATCTCTCAAACATCTCTCTAATCGAGATGACTGCTCCAGAGATGTTCCGCCCTCTTACCGTGCCGTACTGAGAGCCTGCCAACAGTGCCGGGGACAAACAGACTAACCTAGAAAACAGAATTTTTGCCAAAATCTTCCTGTCGACATTCAAGAGGGCGATTGGCCTCCAGTTCTTGATGTCACTAGGCTCTTTCCCTTTGGACAGCAGAATTAGCGATGAGACCCTCATGGATGGAGGCATCAGGTGATTTTCTAGACAATTTGTAAATACATCCACAAGGATCGGGGCTAAGAGGTCTCTGAACTTCTTATAGAATTCACATGTTATTCCATCTGGACCTGGTGCCTTCTTCAGATGTAACTTATCAATGGCCTCTTTAACCTCCTCCTCTGTTATTTCTGCTGTCAAAGGAGAGAAATCCAAATCTTTAGTGTCAGGACCTGGAGTTGCCTCCAAGAATTGAGCCATTTTCTCTTTATCCAAAACCTTCCTCTGAAATAATTCAGCATAGTAGGATCTCACCACCCCCAGAATACCCTCCCGAGATTCCTGCAAAACTCCCTGGGAGTCAGTGAGACCTGTGATCGATTTCTTGGCCACACGTTCCCGGCAATTTTCATACGGATCGGGAACGCCCAGTTTTCCGTAATCTCTCTCGATCACCAGGGACGTGTAGCGACTGTACTGATACTGCTTTATTTCAGACTTCAGTCGGTCAATCTTTTGTTTGTCCCCCCCTCCCGCCGAATACAGTGACTCCAATTCTTTCCGCAGCTTGAGATACTGGCTGTACTTACTCTTACCCTTCTTCACTGACAGTCTCCTTAAGAGGGACCTGATCTCCTCCTTGACGTTCTCCCACCAGTCAGATATATTGTCGTAGAAGTCTTGTCTCTGGAGCTGGTCCTGAAAAAGGGAGTGGATACAATACTGGACATAGACATCATCCAGGATGCTGGAGTTAAGCCTCCATAGCCCCCGACCAATATCAGAGCGGTTAGTAGCTCCTATGCAAAACAATAAGGCCAGGTGATCAGAATATGGGACGACTCTCTCACTCATCCCACTAACATTCTCTGAGGGACTCACAAAAGCCATATCAATTCTGCTGTGCCTGTCAGCACAGGAGTAGGTGTACTTAGGTGTCCTACCACCCAGGGTGAATACATCACACATATGGGCCTGTGATATAATGCTCTTTAGGACTTTGGAGTCTCTGACCACTGCTCTGCCCGAGGATCTGTCACCCGATGTCATGGTAACATTAAAGTCGCCCGCCATTATCACAGGGATTGAAGTGAAAAGATATTGCTGCACCTCATTGAACAGCTGGATTCTCTCTGTCACTGTCTGTGGGCCATAGATGTTGATCAGCCGGAGCCGCCTACCATGGATGGTCACTTCTAGCACCAGGCACCTCCCCATAACGACCTCCGTCAGCCTGTGCACCGTCACATCTGTGGTGTTAAACAGTATGGCGACCCCGGCGTACGGCTCCACAGCCAGTGACCAGTAAGAAGGACCAGACCGCCACTCACGCTCAGCCTCACGGAGATGCCCTAAGGTGGTCAGACGGGTCTCCTGCAGGAAGATGACATCGGCGTCCAGATATCTCAGGTGGTCATACACGGCGTGTCTGGTCCTTCTTACTTTAATGCTGTTGACGTTGCTGGAAGCAATTTTTAGAGAAAACCCAGCCATCACAATGATAAAGAGCAGAGCAGTGACCCCCATCATCATATGTCAGAGTCAATGTCCCCCTGTCTTCCACCTGTCTCCATGTCTGACTCTACAGCGGTATCTTCAGGAGGGGGTTTCTTTTTAGTTGGGGGGTCCCCTATGTCCACCTCACACTCATTATCAATACGTTCCAGCTCTCGCTCATAATCCCCATCTGACTCTGACAGAGCATCAAACCGGTTGCCAAGGACCATGACCCCAGTATCACCACTGGCTTTCCTCATTGTTTTCAGGCCTAAATTGCTCTCTTCCTCAGGCTTACGGGAAGATTTATCTTTTTTCTTTCTTTTTTTCTTCTTTACCTCCTCATAATCACCAGGTGCTACAGAGGTGGCTGTCTGAGGCTGCTCCTGGGTGACAACCTCCATACTCCCCTGAGTGCTCCCTGACTGCTGAGGTTCTTGAGCAGTTTTACCTGAGCCCTGTTGTACTTCCCGCCTAGTCAGAATTTGTCCTGACAGCATGGCCTCCTCCTCTAAGGCATCTGCCTCCTGCACCATCTCATCATCTGAGAAGTCTCTAGCGATGTTGTGCCAGGCCTCCGGGCAATCCTTGTGTGGGTGGCCCATCTCACCGCACAGATTACACTTGACATTCTCACAGCTGGCACTGAGATGGCCGACCTCCCCACACAGGTTGCATTTTATTACTGTGCATATTTTAGCCACATGCCCGATCTTACCACATCTGAAGCACTTCCGTGGTTGCCCTGGGTAGAAACAGACGCCTTTCTCTCTACCAATGAAGAAGGAGTTAGGGAGGTGTAGGGTGATGTTGTTAAATTGCCTCAGTTTTACTAGAACCTTCCACCCTCCAGTCCAGATACCGTCGGCGTCTCGGTTCTTGGTGAGGTCAGACACCAGATCACAATGGCGCCTGAGCCACACAAGAATATCCTGAGGAGGAACCGACTCGTTCCAGAAGATGACATTCACCACTACAGTACCTGGCCTGGAAATGGGGACAAACGTAAACTTATTCCAGCCATCAACATCCTTGAACCGGGGGAGTTTATCCCAGAACCTATCCAGACTAGACATGAGCTTAAAGCTGACATCGTAGCCCTGTCTGTCTGGAAGGTTGATGACCGCCAGGATATCATCAGGCGTGAACCCCATCTGGCGGCACAGGAGATCCCGCACCACAAACCTCCTATCTGGGAGATCTTCCTTAGCGCCTCTGTTCTTAAAGCGCACCACGTTCCTCCTCTTAAACGCCTGCCCTGAGTACTGTGCGCCGGAGGTGAAGGAGGGAGCGCCGCGGCTCCAGGCGTTTTTAGGAGGCTCCTGACGGGGCTCACTCTGTGTATTGGGGGGAGGGTCTGAAGTAGAGGGACCTGACTCATCTGGGGGGCTGGATGTTAGAGGGGGGAAATCACACACATCATCCTGTACAATCCCCTGCCCCCCATCCACCGGTAGCTGCACCTCCCAGATAGACTGAGAGTCCCCTCCATCCCCCGACCCCTCAGCCACATCAAGATGTTTAGCAATGTCCCCAGTCTCTGTCACTACAGCACAATTCTGGGTCACCGCATCACCATGACGCATGGATGAAAGTCCACTATCCTGCTGCACAGTCTCTGCTGGGACCTGTGGTACTACAGCATTTTCCTCTGCTGCGGGGGTCTGCGGCTGTTCTTGTGTCTGTCCCTTCTGGAAAGAGAAGCTTGCAGGTTTCAATACTTGGGGTGACACTTTGTGGGGTGCACCTGGGGGGATGGGTCCAGCTTGTGCTGCAGGGGCCCGGGGTCCAGGGTTACAGCTCTGCTTCTGCTGGGCAAAGCGCTCCCTGTTCTTATAGGACTCGGCCAGGGGTCCCATCCTCTCCAGAACACAGTCCATGTCCCTCACCACCACAGCAAGTTCCTTACTTAGCGCCTGCAGCTTACTATTGTACAGGGCGCTGCTCTCAGGGTGCGCAGTCCTCAGGCTATACATACAGTCTATCTGCATTTGCAGCATCTGCTTGTGGTGACTCAGCTCCCCCATCCTCCTTACCAGTGCCGGGATCTCCTCCGCCATCTTCAGCTCAGGCGCTCGGGTAGTCTCCTTCAGCTGCCGTGCTGGTTGCTGTAGTCCTCCAGGCTGCCTGGGTGTAACCATCTCCTGGCTTGGCTTCTCAGGTTTGCTGCCTGTAATGGCCGGGCCTGAGACTGAGGCTGGATCACTCTGTGCAGAGACACTTAGCGGCTTTGCTGCTGACCTGGTGCGGCCTGTGCAGGCCATGCTGGACACAACCTCTCTCTGCTGCAGGTTTTCTTGCAGGGTCTGTCTCTCCAGGGATCTTCTCCGCTGTCTGGGTGCAGGAGTGGGGGGCTGTGCACCTGCTGCCTGACCTGTACTCAGCTGCTTCATTATCTGTGCTCCATGCTGTCCGGGCTGGGATCTGGCTTCACTTTCACTCTCTTTCTTTTCTTCTTTCTTCATTACACGGAGGTCACTCACAAACTGGCTGCTGCTCTGCTGGCGGCTCACTCTGGGATTTACATCCCCATCAGAAGTTGTAAGGGAGTTTTCTCCCGGTGTAGGCCTGGAAGCCTGGGCCTTGCTTGGGGAAGTTCCCCACCCAGGGTGGCCCCGCCCTGGGCTGTCTCCAGGCATCAGGAGACTTCAGGAGCTCAGCTCACACACAACCTCCCAGCAAGGGGGCAGTATTATAGTAGTTATATTCTTGTACATAGGGGGCAGTATTATAGTAGTTATATTCTTGTACATAGGGGGCAGTATTATAGTAGTTATATTCCTGTACATAGGGGGCAGTATTATAGTAGTTATATTCCTGTACATAGGGAGCCAGGTATTATAGAGTGATATTCTGTACTAGGGGGCAGCTTATCTATAGTTAATTTCTTTGTACTAGGGGGCAGTTAATAAGTCAGTTATTCTTGTAATAGGGGGCAGTATTATGTGTTATTTCCTGTACATAGGGGGCAGTATTATAGTAGGTATATTCTGTACATAGGGGGCAGTATTATAGTAGTTTATTCTCTGTACATAGGGGGCCAGTATTATAGTAGTTATTTCATGATACCTAGGGCAGTATATAGTAGTTATATTCTGTACTAGGGCAGTATTATAAGTTTATTTTGTACATAGGGGCAGTATTACTGTAGTGATACCTGTACATAGGGGGCAGTATTATGTAGTTATATTCTGTACATAGGGGCAGGTATAATATAGAGATTATATTCTTGTACATAGGGGGCAGATTATAGTTAGTTATATCTTGTACATAGGGGCAGTATATAATAGTTATATTCTGTACAATGGGGCATATTAAGTATTATATTCCTGTACATAGGGGCAGTTTATAGTAGTTATATTCCGTACATAGGGGCAGTATTATAGTGTTATATTCCGTACATAGGAGGCAGTCTTATAGAGTTATATCTTTGTACATGGGGGCAGTATTATATTGTTTAATTCTTGTACATAGGGGGCAGTATTATAGTTATATTCTTGGACATAGGGGGCAGTATTATAGTAGTTATATTCTTGTACATAGGGGGCAGTATATAGTAGTTATATTCTGTACATAGGGGGCAGTATTATAGTAGTTATATTCCTGTACATGAGGGCAGTATTATAGTGTATTATTCCTGTACTAGGGGCAGTATTATAGTGTTATATTCTGTACATAGGGGCAGTATTATAGTAGTTATATCTTGTACATAGGGGGATATTATAGTGTTATATTCTTGTACATAGGGGGCAGTTTATAGATATAAATTCGTACATGGGGCAGTATTATAGTAGTTATATCTGTCAAGGAGGAGGGAGATTATAGTAGTTATTCTGTACATAGGGGCAGTATTATAGTAGTTATATTCCTGTACATAGGGGCAGTATATAGTAGTTATATTCTTGTACATAGGGGGCAGTATTATAGTAGTTATATTCCTGTACATAGGGGGCAGTATTTAAGTAGTGATGGGGAACTTTTTTGCCCCAAGTTTTCCCATCTATGATCTTGTTGCACTTGCTCTTCTATGTAGATGACACATTCTCACAAATTTTTTTAACATCTTGATGTCTGGGTCCTTTCTTCTGCTCGGGCCTTTCTTGTAGTCGCTGGTGACTGGTCTAGTGTCTGGGGTCTCTTGTGTTCTGACCTTCTGCTCCATCCTCTCGTGTAACGTGTGTGCTATTAGTAATATTACGGTATTACAGATTGTCTTCAGTAATTACCTGGGATTACGGGGAAATGCTAATTACTCCATTGTGTGGAGAACAATAGGTGATAGACAATAGATGGCGCAGAGATTTTTAATGGTCAATGACTAATAATCTTTTCTCGGGTTCTGTAGGGACATCGACATCGGGTGTGGCGCATTGGGGTTGGCTCTCCCCAGCTGGTATGCAGTGGAGATCACAACTGGACATACCCTCCTTTAGGGCTGGAGTGCGCATATGTGAAACTTTTACCTCCAGCTGAAATATATGTCTATTTGGTTCGAGTGTTGGACCGTCCCCCACATTGTATCCATGCCGGGGTCTCCACGATGCAGGTTCCGTCCCCCTCCACCCTGTACGTTCCATGAATTTTTTATATTGCATCATAATCCTGTTATTCATCCTTTATATCGATTCCGGGCTGGCGTCACCAGGCAGCCTGGAGGAATAGAAATGTACCGATCTCGTCCTCACCGTAAGTAAACGAAGATCAGTAACAATGGATGGCTGGGTGGAGTCACGATGTGCAGGAACAGAGAGTCGTTGTGCTCCCAGCCTGGTAAAAAACCCCTCAAGGTTGAAGCTAGACACGTGTCTGGTTCAGTGACCTCAATAATTACATAGCAGCCAGAACAAGGCTGTGAAGTATGAAGCCTCCTCTACCTGACCACTCCGAGACCCTCACACATCCTGCAGATTCAGCAGGAGGTGAAATCCTCTGGTCACTGCATGACGCTCCATGGGGCCCTGGTTGTTATATCCAGCAGCCATACAAGCAGTGGCCCCTGACCTTCATAACTGTATGAGAAGGTATATAGTTTGTTTGTCCATCATTCTTTCCTTTGTAGACTCTTCAGGTGGTACACTAGAAGCTTTTCTTACAAGCAGTGGCCACTGATCATCATGTGGATAGTCATCTTCGTTAGGTAGTCACATCCCTATCGATGTTCTTTGGGTCCTTGCGCTTATGTCTAGCAGTCATACATCAGTATCTCAAGCAGTGGCCCCTGACCTTCATAATGTGGAGATCTTCTTTACGGGTTGTCACATCTTCTTCTCCTGGTAGCTCTGGTGGTTACACTAGCAGCTCTACAAGCAGTGGCCACTGATCTTTATCATGTGTGAAAGTTCGAACTCTTCTAGGTGGATGTGGTCACATCCCTATCGATGCTGTTTGAGTCCTTGGAACTTATGTCTAGCAGTCATACATCAGTATCTCAAGCAGTAACAGGCACCAGCGCTTCATAAACATGTGAGCGTCGGCCCAATCGATTGCTCACACTTCCCTCTTGTAGCTCTGGTGGTACACCTATGCAGCTGTCTTAGTAAAAACCCCCCAGCAGTGGACCCTGGATCATCATGTGGCGTCTCTTCTTTCGTTGGTCCCCCTCCCTATCGATTTTCTTTGGGCCTTGGTGCTTCTGTCTAGCAAGTATCATACATCATCTCCAGCAGTGGCCCCGAACATCACTGCAATGGCGGGAGGTCTACATGTTGCACATTTTTCTTTCCTGGCTAGCTCTGGTGGTACACTAGAAAGCCACACGCCGTGGCCACTGATCATCTGAGTGACTGATCTTATGGATACATGGGTGGTTCCCATCTTCCCACCAAATTCTTGCCTCTTTGGGTCCTTGATGGCTATGTCTAGCAGTCACACATCAGTATATCAAGCAGTGGGCCCAGACCTTCATCATGTGAAGGAGATCTTAGTTACAAATCTCTTTGTTCCGGGGCAATTATTTGTAGCAAACATAAATGAAATCTTCTTCCCAGGTGGTTGCATCTTCTGATCATTAAAACCCCTGCGTCCATTGACAGATGGTAGCTAATAGTGTGACCCCGGCTTGCATCCAGCACTTTAATACTCTCTGATTAAATATGCGGGGGCTTCTTTGGTGAATAACTGAAGGAGAAACTGGAGATATTATAATGTTATTATATGTACATGGAATGACCTGATTTAGAAGACATTAATGCTCTTCCAACGTGTGGTCTTCCCTGTATTTAAGAAAAGTTTCTAGATTGAATCAGTGGTAAAAATCTAGACTTTTTTGGCAGGTTTTTTTAATTTCATATTTATTAAGTTAACTAGAACTTGCTACAATGCCGAAACTGGGACGCTGATTCACCTCCAGCAATGAATACAAACATCTCAGATCATGAACAGATAAAGTATTACCAAAAGAGTCAAGACAAAACTAAGGGCCAAAGACATAGGAGACCACCGAGCGTGTGGACCAGTTAGATACCCCTTATTACGAGACTCTTTATGAAACACCATGATCATGTCTGTACTTGGCAAATTAGCCCAAGGATGTGTACAAAATAAGGCAGAGCCAATGGCTCGACGCATGTCCTAGAGGAACATGGAGAGAAAATAAAGCCACCTTAGTTTTAGCACCATGATGTTAAACCACAGAGGGACTGTAGTGAGTTAGTTCGTAGGTACTCTGTGGATATAGGTAGGACCCACATGTGACCGCCATTGAGGCGACCCGTGAGCTAAGGATGACAGAAGTCCGAGCACAGAGAGTAACAACCTTTAAATGGCACAAGAGTATCGGGTATAATTCACAAAGACTACATGGTTACATCACCATCTAAGACTACAGTACAGGCCACATAGATAAGACCATGGTGGGTTTTTTAAGCAAACACCATGAGATCATGGTGAAGACTATTTGTAGGTCCAGGTGATGATGACCATGATAGGTCCATAGTATTAGGAGGATGACCTTGAAGGCGCTCACTAGACATATATTGTCAGATCCTGAATGGAGAGGACTTCTTCCAGCAGGATACCAGTGTGACAAGGATGTGAGACGAGTCTATTTTACTATAGACATAGACATGCAGCAATCGGGCTACTAAATTTACGTACACATCTCCAGAGAAGAGGCACCAGAACCAACATCGTCCACCAATGACCAAGTCCACCAAGGTTTCCTTTGCTCTCCAGATAATCTACAGGTTCCAGGCCGTCCGCACACGGCAGGTCAGGGTTCACGGGTATGTCCGGAACCATCATGGAACACACATCACCACAAAAATAGGCTGATCCATTGCTCAATTAGGCAGGGTTCCCCGGGTGATACCCCCCGGGGGCGCGCTCGGGACCAGCCCCCGCCTGCTCCCCCGCTTCACGGCCAGGTTCGTTGCCCCGCCTCCTCCCCCTTCCACCCCAGAGGTCCTCCAGAGTGCCAGACAGGAGGAAGAAGTAGCGGGCGATGAGCAGAGCCAAGATACGGGCGAGCGAGCGAGCGAGCGAGCGAGCGAGCGAGCGAGCAGCGAGCGAGCTAGCGAGCGAGCGAGCGAGCAGCGAGCTGAGCGAGCGAGAGAGCGAGCGAGAGAGCGAGCAGCCCGGAGCGAGGCGAGCGGCGACGCGAGAGCGAGCGAGCGAGAGAGCGAGCGAGCGATTAGCGAGCCGAGCGCCGAGCGAGCGAGTCGTAGCGAGCGAGCGAGGAGCGTATGCGAGCTATCTATCTATGACTTCGATCATCTTATCTATCTATCGTATCGATATATTATCTATGCTCCGATCTATTATCTAGCTATCTATCTATTATCTATCTCCTAATCTATATATCATCTATCTATTATCTATCTCCTATTATCTACTATCTATATATCTGCTATCGATGTCTGATCTCCTATTCTATTATTCATATCATATCTATATATGTCGATCATCTATCTATCTATCTATCGTATTCTATCTCCTATCGTATCTACTATCTATACTATCTATCTATCCTATCTATCTATTCTATTCTATCTATCTATCATCTATCTCCTATCTATCTATCTCTCTGTCTATCTACTATGCTATATATAGTATCTCCTATCGATCTCTATCTATTCTATGTATCTATCTCTGTAGCTAATATCTTTCTAGATGAAAGTGTGGGGGAGGTGCGTTTCCTGTTTGTGCGCCAGTCCTTGTGCTTTGTCCTGGTGTTGTGCTCCAGTCCGTGTGCTGTCCTTGTATTGTGCTTTCATGGTCCTTGTGCTGTGTCCTTGTTTGCTCTTACTGTTCTTGTGCTTTGTCCTTGTTGTGCTCCGGGTCCTTAGTCATTTCCTTTATTGTTGTTGTGCTCCGGTCCTTGTGCTTTGTCCTAGGTTTGTGATCAACGATCCTTGAGTGAATCGTGTCCTTGTTTGATGCTCCAGTCCTTGTGCTTTGTCCGTGTTTGTGCTCCGGTCCTTGTGCTTTGTCCTTGTTTGTGCTCTGCGTCTGTGCTTTGAGTCCTTGGGTGGTGCTCAGTCCTGTGCTGTTTTCCTTGGTCTGTTGACTTACCAGTACTTGTGCGTTGTCCTTTTTTGTCCTCCGGTCCTTGTGCTTTGTCCTTGTTTGTGCTCCGGTCCTTGTGCTTTGGTCCCAGTCCTTAGTGTCTACAGTTAGGGAACAGATGGAGAACACTTTGGCTGAGTGACCAGATGAGATGGGCTCTTCTGCCGTAGACCCGGAGTTCCGGCCTGTGACAGGGGACCTCCCTTCAGAGGAAGATACCCCATGGAGTCATCAGGCATATAACCAGTCTTCTGCCAGGGAGGAGATTGGAGAAGTCTGCCCTGTGATTGTCTTGTATTGTTTTGCACCTGAATTACCTCAATAATGGAGGAGAATGTTCCCTGCAGACCCTGACCCTCCACATGTGGTGACACCTCAATGGGGTCCAATAAACCTTGCATGGTGTTGGGACCACCCAGTCCAGGTGCAGGGTGTAACAGTGGTGCCATGTACCTGGCAGGAGTCCTTCTGTCCCTGGACATATCCGGAGCAGACCTTGTCCTCCTGGATGATGGGGATGGGTGTCCACTGTGATGGATCCCATATGGTACATGGTGTTGCACAGGGAGGTTTCATGGTTAGTGGAGGGGGGGTCATACAATGCTGGCGGGAGTCCCATTAGAGGGAACGTCACCTGAGAATATAATGGAAAGTTGATAGCAATGTTCTTCTTAGATTGAAAATCTGAGCACAAACCCTAATGAAGCCCGGACTTACCGTAGAAGGACGTGTGGCCCCAGCCGGTGACCCAGCAGCGCAGGGCACAGGGGAAGGTGACGGAGGCGGAGGGGAGGCACACGGGGAGGATGTACTGGCCGTGTGGGTGGAACACAAGTGGCTGACGAAGGAGCTGCAGCAGATTGGCGATGTACCCTCTGCTAACGCCGTTTTTTTTTTTTTGTTCTCCCATTATACTATCAGGGATGATCAGAGACTGGACCCCAGAAATCACAGTGTGGGGCCCCGACGTCTCCGAAAGGCGAAATAAACCCAAATAAGACAGCCAAATAATCCCTTGCAGCTTAAGAAGAACTGCGGCCGAGGCGTCAGAACCTGTTACGAGAACACCGAGAGGAAACAAAAATTTTCTATCTCATCATCCTCGTATAACTATCATCCATCCACCCGCCATAGGATCACACCGTCGCCGCCTCCAGCCCACTCCATCCATCCAGCCCCGATGCCATACATCCATCCATCCATCAGGACCTCCTCCATCCCTCCGTCCTGGCGACTCCACCATCCCTCCCTCAGCCAGCCATTCCCGCAAGCCAAGCCGCCGCCAACCAGGCCAGCCCGCCGGCCCCAGCCAGCCCGCCCTGCCACGCCACTCCATCCATGTCCGGACATGCCGTACATCCATTGCCACTCCATCCATCCACCATCCATCAATCCATCTCATCATCCATCCCCCATCCTTCCCTCCATCCATCCGGACAATCCAGCCAGGCCTCCCTCCGCCATCCAACCTCCATCCAGCATCCCTCCAGCCAGGCCAGCCCAGCCATCCAGACCAGAACTCCCGTCCATCCCAGACAGACCAGCCTCCATGCAAGCCCGCCAGCAAGCCAGCAGACGACAGCCAGGCAGCAAGCCAGCATTCCCTCCATACCTCCACTCATCCATCATCCCTCCATCCATCCATCCATCCCTCCATCCATCCATCCATCCTCCATCCAATCCATCCATCCCTCCATCCATCCATCCCTCCATCCATCCCTTCCTCCATCCATTCCTCCATCCATTCCTCCATCCATTCCTCCATCCATCCCTCCATCCATCCATCCCTCCATCCATCCCTCCATCCCTCCACTGGTGATAAGGCGGGGGATGGGCTCTGTCAGTCTGGATGCATATATGGACATGATGAATCAGTAAATCTATACATTATAGGCTCCTCTTGGCTTTGTGACTAGAGCGAAGGTGGAGCTCAAGGGATTCATCACACAAAAGATCTGGAAATCCAACCAAATAACTTGTCCTCCTGCATCAGCCCCGGGACCGTGGGGGACCCCAGGGCCAACACTGAATCTACACGAGGGGCGGAATTCGGAGGCGGGTATTAAAAAACCTCCACCGTTACCAATAGCACCAAACCCCCCACACCATGATAGCTACCCGCCCCTATAATATAAGAGGCCCCCCAGCCCCAATGGATAGCTACTCCTATTAATATCAAGAGTCCCCGCACCCCATGATGGATTTACCCCCCTCATACTATAAGAGCCCCCCCACACCTGATAGATACCCCTATAATATAAGAGCCCCCCACCCCATGAATTAGCTACTCACCCATAGGTTTATAAAGAGCCCCCCCCACCCCATGATGATACCCCCCTATAATATAAGAGCCCCCCACCCCATGATAGATACTCCCCTATTAATAAGAGCCCCCCACCCCATGATAGATACCCCCCTATAATATAAGAGCCCCCCAACCCCATGATAGATACCCCCCTATAATATAAGAGCCCCAACCCCCATGAAATTAGAATGACCCCCCCTATGACAAATAAGAGCCCCCCCCACCCATGAAAGATACCCCCCTATATATAAGAGCCCCCACAGCCCCATGATAAGACTAAAACCCCCCATATTATATAAGAGTCCCCACACAACCGCTGGACCTAGACACCCCCTAAAATAATAAGAGACGGGGAAACATAAGGCCCCACCCCATGATAGATACCCGGCCCGGTAATATAAGAAGCCACCACCCACATGATAAAATCCTCCCTATTATATAAGAGCCCCCCCCACCCCAAGATGGATACCCGCTATAATATAAGAGCCCCCCCCACCCCTAGGGATACCCCCCTATAATACGAGGCCCCCTCCATCCCAGTGATATATAACCACCCAGGGCTGGGACAGGAAGAGGCTATGGAGGGATCTCATGTTCCTTTATTGTCGAAGGAGATGTGGTATTTCAGTTCACACGCCATGAGGGGACCATGTGGAATGGAGTGGATGGACCTTGAGGATTTAGAAAGAATGTAATTAAACATAAATGAAATTCTGAAGCTTGGACGAGCAATTAAGGGGGGTCTGTAGTTCAAATCGCCTTCACCATACCGGGAACAGGAAGGTCTCTGGATCAACTACTTTCCCCCTTTCAGGAACTCTACAAGAAATGGTGGCAACATGCAGGAAACAGGATCACCCCTTCTATACTTTAAAAGAAATACTGTGTTACTGGGGAGAGGAAGGAGCCGTAGGGCAGTTTTAGCACCCATGAGTGCACAGATGTGCCCATTCGCATTTCCTCACTCATCCCATTCAATCCTGGTAGAAATTTGCAGATCACCTGTACATGTGACCAGAAACCTCGTAGGGGGGCACTAGTCCTTTCAAAGCATGAGCAGCCACTTAGCAACCCACGGGGAGATGAGGGGATCCCCCCAAATATGGTCTCCTTGGAGAAGAATATGCTGACCTGCCCCGGCCATTCTCCATCCACAGCGTCTGTCCCTCCACACGATCCCCTGGCAGTGACCACCGGGGACCCGCGCAGGAAGTGAAGAGGTTCAGCGGGGAGCTGTGGGGGCCACAGGCGCCAGCGAGAGACCCCTGGAAGGAGGCACAGCAAAGACTCAGGGCACGGGAACAAGGTGTGAAGTAAACCAGGCCCCGTATCTCCAGGAACATCGCTGCTATGGCAGTGCGACATGATTAATACTGCAGTACCAGAGGATGCCAGGCAAAGGGGGGCGCTGCTGTCAGAAATAAAGTTAAAAAGCTGGACTTATATTTCTGGACTTTTCTATGAATGTAACTAGACCATCTTCCTTGTGATCTGTCTTCCTACTAGGGGTTAAAGGTGGCCACCATTTTGCTACCTAGCTCCCATCTGTGAATGACATATCAATGGCTTCTGTCTCATCCCTGGGCAGTATTAGGGCCAGAAATGGATCCATCTCTGCTCGGGGACTGAGGACAGCTATGTCTCGCCAGTGTTTCTCCACAACCAGGTGGGAGCCATCAGGTCCATGTTACCACACCAGTGTAACACATGATAGGTTGCAGTCTCTGAATCCATAGGTGACGCTGTGGTGGTAACAATCATGAAGGGGCACAAGAACAGGTGGTTGTCACCTGCATAAGGACACTTTGTCGAGAGTGATCCCCACTCTCCTTAAACCTGCTGTATGCCACAACATCTTTACGTCTGACAAGACACGCTGGGAGGTTGTAGTCTTGAAACATTTGGCGAAAACTGGGCATTGACGGCTTCTTCCTCTGGTAATTAGTACAGTTTATGATGGATTATGAAAATAATGATCAAAAAAATAATCCAATGTCTCTAATCTATGCAAAAAAATTTATAGCATATGATATTTTTTTCATGAATCTATTGCGCCACCTGGTGCTCCCAGTGATTATAGCGTGTATAGCCTACCAGGAGGAAGGACGACTGGGAATTGAAACCTACTAGAGCTAAATCCTGAGCTGCCAGAGGAGGAAGGAAGACAGACTGAGAAAAAACTACTTGGCCTCAATTCCCAGCGGGTAACGAGGGATTAGAACCGTGCATGGGGTTACATTTACCCCTGCCAGAGGAGGGGTAAGGAAGGATAGATTGAAGAATCTACTGGAGACTATGTACAGCTGTGGTTCTGAGGGAACTAGGAATTGTAATGGGTTTACTTTACCCCTGCCAGAGAGGGCGGATTGCTGAGGAGGAATCTACTAGAGAGCTATATAGCTGTATGAGGAACAAGGAATGTAAAGGGTGTTTTACATTTACCCATGACAGAGAGGGAAGGATACTGATTGAGGAATTTACTAGAGAGTATAACAGTGGATGAGGAACTAGGAACCGGTAATGGGGTTTACATGATACCCCTGACCGAGAGGGAGGACATGATTAAGGAATCTACTGGGGACTATATACAGCTTGTTGTGAGGAAACTAGGAACCGTAATGAGGTTTACATTTTACCCTGCTAGAGAGAGAGGCTGTGATTGAAGAATCTCACTGGCGAGATATAAGCTGGTTATGAGGAACGAGGAACCAGAATGGGTTTACATTTACCCCGGCCAAGAGGGAGGATCCTTGATATTTGAAGGGAATCTACTGGAGAGTCAAGTATATACAGCTTGTTGTGAGGAAATAGGAACCGTTAATGGGTTACATTACCCCTGCCAGAGCAGAGGGAGGCATTACTGAGGACCTACTGGGACTTAATATCCTGGTAACCGCTAATTAGGACTGCCAGAAAGAGTAAAGGATATATAGAGCTGGCACAGCAGGGAATAGGGACCATAATGGGATTAAATTAGCCCCCTGGCAACGAGTGGGAGAAGAAAATGGGACTGGGGAACCTACCTTACATGCTGCCAAAGGGATAAGGAGATGACTGGGGAAACCTACTTGAGACTATATAAAGCTGACCTATTAGAGACTTAGATACAGAAAGGGGTTTTACGTTTAGAGTCTATGGGATAACAAGAGTGACCTGGGGAAACTACTGGAGCCTTGATTGATACATCTGTATCATCTGGCGGACGTAGGTGAAACTACAATTTACCCCGGCCAGCGAGGAAACACCACGACCTGAAGACCCCTACTGGAGCCTATATCAACTGGTAAGCGGGTCTTGGGACTAAATTTACACTGCCCGCCGCCGGGTCCGGCAGTCGGCCTGGGCACCCTATTTGATAAATACCCAGCTGATATAGCGGGACTACGGACCCTTCCTGCTAGTCTCCCTTCCGCCTCGCCCCCGCCGGCTTCCGCCCTTCGGGGGGCCCACTTCACCCCTGCCCGAGATGGGGAGCCATTCACTCACCAGCTGGCCAGGGGAGGTGCCGCTCTTCTGGGCCCCTCCGTTGTCCATATTTATCGCCCCCAAAAGGGCCCCTCGTCGGCGCATCATTAGCGCTGTCAGTGCGGGTCCGAAGACTTCTACAGGTATCCCCTGGCTGCGCCCATCTTCATGCCGGCTGCCTGAGGATTTTTAGAGGGGGAGTGCCTGGCGCTTGTCCATGCGTAGATGGAGCCCTCCCTGTACCACTGTACTGGTGGACTCTCGTCTATCTGCACGCAGGGGAGGAAGAGGAGACAATGATCAGAGCAATATTTTAGGGGGAACGTCTACGATAACAAAAGAACGATGGGGAAGGTTAAGCTGATCGGTGTATGGTGGAGAATAGCAGGTAGGTGGGTGATGGTATAGGACTGTTTGCAGTTGGTTATGGTGAAGGCCAGCTAATCATTGGATTGGAAGGCAACTTCTTATGTGATAGGAATTAGTTAGATCCCTCTAAGAACATTTAGGATCCTTCCTGAGGGCCACCAAGAGCAGGAAAGCAAGGAAGTCTACTGTCGTAGAACTCAAGCAGATGATGACTACAAGGACCCCAAATGTAACGCGGCGGAGCCTCCTTGGACCAATGTGCAGACCTCTCCGTCGCCATTTCTCTCTTCTGCTTCCTCCTGTCGGTAGATGTAGCTTTATGTCTCTACGAGGAAGCTTGGGTTTATAACATATAAGGATCTCAGCCCCACATAAAAGTGGACAGAAACCTTACACTACTGAAAGGGACCACAATATCTGCGGAAAAACCTCAGCGTACCAGCCATTAAACCCTTATCGAGGCCTCCAAACCAGAGCAGTAAGGAGGGAAAGACACTCGTTATAGCAGGACCGGTGCCCGGCACAATGCCAACCGAAGCACCAGGACATCTGCTGCCACTGCCAAACCCTCCTGTTACCACGTTATACGGTTTGTTAAGAGGTGAGCCCCCAAGAAGTCAGCAAACCTCACCATCCAAACATATATTCCTCCCCCCCAATCGCCCAACACATGCAGACGTTAGGACCATGGACATGATATCAATGAGAAGAGCTGAAGATTCTACCTGAACGTTTGTAGCCTCAGAATTCTCCCATCACCTCTCGGAGCACTTCCTGTCCCCTCAGGTTCTCCATCACCTATCTGATCACTTCACCTGTACCCTCAGAGTTCTCCATAAACTCTCGGTCCCTTCTGTACCATCAGAGGTCTCCATACCTATACGGAGCATCCTGTCCACTCAGAGTTTCTACATCACCTCTCGGAATCCCTTCCTGTCCCTACGAGTTCTCCATCACCTCTCGGATCCTTCCTGTCCCCTACGATGTTCTCCATCATCCTCTGGATCCCTCCTGTCCCCTCAGAGTTCTCCATCACCTCTCGGATTTCCCCTTCCTGTCCCCTAAGAGTTCTCATCACCTCTCGGATCCCTTCCTGTCCCATCACGGTTCTCCATCACCTCTCGGATCCCTTACTGTCCCCCAGAGTTCTCACAGCACCCTCTGATCCCCTTCCTGTCCCCTCAGAGTTTCCATCAAACTCTCGGAGCCCTCCTTTCCCCTCAGAGTTCTCCATCACTAGCGGATCACCTCCTGTCCCCTCAGAGTTCTCCATCACCTCTCGGATCCTTCATGTCCACTACGAGGTGCTCCATCACCTCTCGGATCCTTCGTGTCACTACGAGTCTCAATAACCTTCGGATCCTTCTGGCCCCTCAGAGTCTCCATCACCCTCTCGGATCCCTTTCCTGTCCCCTCAGAGTTCTTCCATCACCTCTCGGAGCCCTCCTGTCCCCAGAGTTCTAGATCAACCTCTCGGATCCTCCTGTCCCCTCAGAGTCTCCATCACCTCTTGATCCACTTCTGTCCACTCAGAAGTTCTCCATCAGACTCTCGGATCCCTTCCGTTACCCTACGGGTCTCCATCACCTCTCGGATCCCTTTCTGTCCCCTCGAGTTCTCCATCACCTCCGGTCCCTTCCTGTCCCCTACGAGTTTCTCATCTACCTCTGGATCCCTTCCTGTCCCGCAGGAGTTCTCCCATCACCTTGTCGGATCCCTCCTGTCCCCCTCAGAGTTTTCTCCATCACCTATCGGATGCATCATGTCCCACTCAGAGTTCTCCATAACCCTCGTATCCCTTCCTGTCCCAAGAGTTCTCCCATAACATCTAGGATCCGCTCCTGTCCCCTCAGAGTTCTCAATCACCTTCATGGATGCCCTTCCGTCCCTCAGCAGTATCCATACACCTCTTCGTCATTCCCTTTACTGTCCCTCAGAGTTTCTCGACCATCACCTTCAGGATCCTTCCATGTCCACATCAGAGTTCTCCATCACCTCTCGGATCCACTTCCTGTCCACCTCAGAGTTCTCATCGGACCTCTCCATGATTCCTTCTGTCCCCTCAGAGTTCTCCATCAAACTTATCGGATCCCTTCCTGGTCACCTCAGAGTTTTCTCCTAACCCAGGATCCCTTCCTGTCCCCTCAGATTTTGCACCTTCTAGGAACCATGTGGCCGTTGTCCCAATAATTGGAAGTCTTAATCTTCTGCATCCTTCATCATCGCTCCCCCAACATTGCCTATAGATGGATCTGACTGCTCCTGGTCATAGAAGTATTTAGCTTAGATTAGGGGATGTCAAATTGTTTGAGTTCGACATGGTTCGGATTTCTCGGACTGGCCAGTGTTTTCCCTCCTAGGTGATTAATCCAGTCATATTTTTGATACTAGGGACAGTTTGGGCCTGGGTAATTCTCTCCCCGGTTCTGGGATTCCTAACATGGTCCAGTCCCACGTGTTGGGCTCTGTATTCCATTAGGGGATCAAAGTTCATGAAGGTTTGGCTATAGGACCTTTGTGTTAAACAGGAGAACTGGAGATCGGACAGGTTTGGTTTTATAGATTTGTCATATGGCACGTTTGAAGACTTCTATTTGATTAATAATGTAACGAGACTGTGACACAAGTGATCGGGGAGGGCACCCGCGGTATCATCCAGGACAATCTGCACCTGAGCTGCAATGGTTTGCCAATCTTTCTTGACCACATTTCCAGGAGTACTAGTGACGTGTTTATGTTAACAGGTGTTTACTACAGACCAGATGTAAATGTTAATAGAGCGCCTGACCCAAATCACCTACTGACGCTGATTCAGAACCATTTGATGCATAGCATAAATGGCTACGCAATGAGTGTTTCTAATCCAACATAGATAAGAGTGAATACACAGGAAAACCTGCAGCGAGGTG